>PITA01001986.1:0-59406 GCA_004023965.1 Spilogale gracilis
TCCCTCCCTCCCTCCTCTCTCCCCTTCCTTCCTTCCTTCCTTTCTCTTTCTCCTTCCTTCCTTTCTCTTTCTCCTTTCTTTCTTTCTTTCTTTCTTTCTTTCTTTCTTTCTTTCTTTCTTTCTTTGTATCATGTCTAAAAATTTCATATTGTGTGAACTTACAAGGAACTACTTTATCCTCTTTGGGATATGCAATAATGGTAATGGTTGGGAATGATTGATGGTTTAAATATGGAAGTGCTTAAATAAAAAATTGCAGACACTCCCCTAATTTTGGGGTTCAGGTTGATTATACCTCAAAGACCAACTGTATACTAATAAATTATGGTAATAAAATTATTGTTTGCCATCTGTTGAGTTCAAGTAATGAAGTTAGCTCTGTAGAGAGCTATTCAGAAAAAGCATAGGACTTGCTACACAAACTATAGATGTTCAAGGCTTGTTATTCTACTCTTCCTGTATCTCTGTTTTTTCTTCATTTCCTTTCCTTTCCTTCACATCCTTGTAAGGCTAAGATATTCTGAGCATTCTTAGTGCTCTCTTCAGCAGATGTTAGCATGCATATGCTAATTCAACATACTTCCTTCCTACTCATCCTTACATTCACAACATCTTCAGTGTTTCTAAACAAAAACACTTGAACTATCCAGATCAAAATAATTTTATATATATATATATAATTTATATATATATATATGTGTGTGTGTGTGTGTGTGTGTGTGTGTGTGTGTATACAAACTTAGCCACAAGAAACTGCATTTTTTTTTCTGACAAGTTTTGACTTTCCTGTAAAATTGCTGAAGGTCTAAGTTTGAGTTTTCTCAGAGTTTTCATCCATGTGTGGATATTAAGAAAAGGAAAGATTTATATCTGATAAGAAAATAAAACAATATGTGTTTTTACATCATTATTTGAAACTATTTCTTCATGTGGAGAATTATTCATACCTAAACAAGTGACTAAAACAACATGAAGCTTTGCCCTGAAAAAACAGCCTTGAAACACTTCTCAAAATTAGCAACTTCCTCAGAAGGTATTTTTAATCATTTTACTTTTCATGTCTTGAATTTGCATATTTGGTTATTCATTTATCTATTAGTTCAACATTTATTAAGCACCCATTTTGTATAATAAAGCATATACTTTGTAAAGTATAAAGAGTCAGGAACTCTTCTCAAAAAGCTTATATTTCAAGTGAATAGACCATTCAAAAGTAATTATTTCATTTAAATCTTCAAGAAGCAATAAGATCCGACGGATATTTGGCATTAGGAGACAGAGGAAATACGATGAGCAAAGTCAGAGATGAAAAAACAAGAGAATTGTGCTCAGAAATAAATAGTTTGCTTGGAAATAAAATGTAGAAAAAGAATAATATGAATAAGATAAAAATAAAACTATATACTTAGACCAACTTAAGAAAAAACCTTAATGCCAGCAAATCTATGTTTTACTCTATAGGAAATGAAGAATCATTGATAATGCTTAGGTGGGAAAAATGTTTGACTACATGTTTCTATGGGATTACGATGACAAACAAGATGGATTAGAAGGAAGCTATTTAGAGACAAAGAAATCAAATAAGTAACAAAGTATAACAGACAACTGAGATGGTAATTAGAAAGTCAACTGTTAAATGAATAAAAGAGAATAGTTGTGATAAATATTATAGATGTAGAATGGATTTGGAAATGAATTAGACATGAATGTAAAAGAAATGGAGATTTTTGAACTTGAATGCATATTGTGATGTGTTCCTATAAATGATTTTGACAAGTGAAAAGAAATACAAGTATGAGGGTAAAAATAATAAAATTATTCAATGCATGTTACGTATGTAAATATATCCAGTTGACAGATGGTAATGTTGGACTCAAACTGGGATGGTAATTGAGGGAATAGGGGGCTAGAAAAAGAATTGTTAGTTCTTCTGAGCTCACTTTCATTTCAGGAGTTCCTCCGAGTGCTTTAACTTCTACAGAACATTTTGGTGTTCAGGGGTTACTAAAGATTATTTGGTCCAGTTACCCATGAAGTAGGAAAGTGCCATTCCTCTTTTTTTTTTTAATACTGCTCTAGCCAATAAGAAACATTTTATATATCATATTTATCATAAGAAACTCATAAGACAAGTGCTAATATTACCAATATTTTACAATTGAGGAAATAAAGTCATAGAGTAACTAAGTAAGTTGCTCATGATCACACAGCTAGTGAAAGTCAGATCTGGAATTCCTAATCCAGATTTCAGTCTACAGTTAAATCCCACCAGAAATCTTGAGTCTCCCAAACCCAAGATTGTCATGAGTCATTTGAGTCATTCACAGCCTGAAATTAGTCTAACAGGTTCATGGAGTGTAGGTTATTGGTTTTCACATATCTACTGAGATTTAGCCTTTATCATCAGCTCGGTTTAGTTTTCTAAGTGAGGCTCAGTTTGCTTTGTGGCATTGGGAGCCTTCCCCATTCTCTCAGTTGGAATCTCACTTATCCTGGCATAATGTTTCTGCCTTTCTTCCGTAATAGACCAGACCTTGATCTTCATAACTCCAGTCAATAGTTTGGGACTTTCTTCAACCTAGTCTAATGATGTTAGAAACATAGTTCTATAACTCATCTTACTTTGCTTAGAAATTCTGTATCTCTCTCACCAGAAAAAGTGTGTTAAAAGCAAGACAAGTGACTAAAAGAGAGCTGAGTAGCCCCCTCCTTCTTTGAGGCCAGACAGTAACTTTGACTAGCTTTATTCCTGCTCTTGTAACACTTCCACAGACCCTCTGAGGAGTAATCTTACATTATACTGGGTAGGACATAACAAACTCAAGGTTGATACCGTCAAGAGGGAGTGTAATGGCCTTATCTAAGAAATGCCATGTTGGGCATGTTTCTGCTTAATAAGGGTAATATTTTGGGGCACCTGGGTGGTTTAGTCAGTTAAGCATTTCTTGATCTCACCTCAAGTCTTGATCTCAGGGTCATGAGTTCAGTTCCTACACTGGAGCTTAATAAAATAAAATGAGTAATATTTTTCAGCTCAGATACCAAATAATAAGTGTATTTTTCTCTCAAAAAGGCATTCTTCTCATTAGAGTCTTGCCATTGTTATAGCACAAGGCAGAATCCAAAGAAAAATGACTGAAAAACCTATAGAATAGTGTGAGGAGATAATATAGTTTAGGAGAAAAGCAATGGACAGGGTGCCTGGGTGCCTCTGATGGTTGAGCTTCTGCCTTCACTCAGGTCATGATCCCAGGGTTGTGGGATCAGGTCCTGCATCAGGCTCCCTGCTCAGTGGGGAGACTTCTTCTCCCTCTGCCTCTCTCTCTCTATCTCTCATGAATAAATAAGCAAAACCTTAAGAAAGAAAGAAAGAAAGAAAGAAAGAAAGAAAGAAAGAAAGAAAGAAAGAAAGAAAGAAAGAAAGAAAGAAAGAAAGAAAGAAAAGCAAGGGACATTGAAACTTATTTTATGACCCTATGCAAGCAGATTTCTCCTATCAGTTTACTTAAATGTAAACTGAAAATAACTATTCCATATGTTTTTTGTGAGACTTAAATGATATAATTCTTATAAAATAACAAGTATAGTTCTTAGAGTTTGTGGAGTCTAAATAAATGACAGCCATTATCATCCTCACCATTACTTTTATTATTAGGCAGAGGTTTAGTTCATGAAAAGAGAAGCTGTTTATCAGTGATAAGAACTAGCATCTGGCAATTTCAAAACCATTTGGAAAGGAAACAACCTTCAATATAGATGATAATCATTAAACTTAAAGTTCACTTCAAGCAATTCTAAATAGGGAGATGCAGAATTTTCTGCAAATAGGAAAAAAGGAAAAAAAGGAAAGAAAAAAGTGACATACTGGCATAGAAACTAAGAAAAAAATAACATGTGACACAGTGAATTCCTGTAGAATTTGAATAATGAAAGGCTGAGAGAAATCTATGTTGTATTAACAAACAAAACAACAACAAACTAGTGAGAAGCAGAACTTAATATCAGAACCTCACTATACCATATTCTAGTAGGTATGATTATACTTAGATACTTTTATCATTTAGCTCTATGCACTTTTATTTTTTAAAATTTTATTTATTTATTTGACAGAGAGAGAGAGAGCACAAGCAGTGGAAGTGACTGGCAGGGGGAGAGGAAGAAATAGGCTCCCTGATGTGGGGTTCTTATTCCAGGACCCTAGTGTCATGACCTGAGCTGAAAGCAGACGCTTAACTGACTGAGCCACCCAGGCACTCTGCACTCTCATTCTTTAGTGTGAATTGTTTTATTCATTGCCATGATGTCTTCATGAAGTGCATAGTTGTTACCTGGACAAGATAAACATTATTGGCTCACAAGAGTTTCAGGTTCTTACTGAACAAACTCAGTGTCTATACCTTTGCTGAATGGGCATGCTATTAATTGTTAATCAAGTGAGCCTTCAGAAGCCCTTTATATAATGTTCATAACATTGGGTCACCCAGCTGCTTCTTTAAAAAAACAGTATTGATGGGACACCTGGGTGGCTTAGTCAGTTGAGCATCTGCCTTTGGCTAAGGTCATGATCCCAGGGTCCTGGGATTGAGTTCCACATTGGGCTCCCTGCGTGGTGGGAAGCCTGCTTCTCCCTCTCCCTCTGCCTACCACTCCACCTGCTTGTGCTCTCTCCCTCTCTCAGATAAATAAAATCTTAAAATAAATAAATAAATAAATAAATAAATAAATAAATAAAACCCCAGAATTAATAAGACCTCTTTTAACTTGTAAAAAGTGTATTAAATAAGTATAGGGTAGGTTAAGCTGAGTAATAAAAAACCTCCAAAATTGTACTGACTTACAGTAATAAAAGTGGTTTCATTTTCACCCATATTATATGCCATCTGAGAAGCAACTGTAGCTCTGTTTCATGTGATTTTCATCCAGGATCCTGGCTAACATCATAACAGTGTCTATCATCAAAGAAGGAAGAGGAAGATATGGGGTAATCAAGTATTGGTTCTTCTTCTTCCTTCTTCTTCTTTCTTTTTTTTTTTTATAGGTGACACACATGTTACATTAGTTTCAGATGTACAATATGATTGAACATCTCTATATATTATATTATGCTCACAAGTGTAGCTACCATCTGTTATCATAAACACTATTATAATATCATTGACTATATACCCATGGTGTGCTTTTTGTTCCGTAACTGGAAGCTATGTCTCCCTCTCCCCTGCACCCATTCGGCCCATTTATACTCCTTCCCTCAGGCAATCATCAGTTTGTTCTATTTATAGGTCTAATGCTGCTTTTTGCTGGTTTATTCATTGTTTTGTTTTTTAAATTCTGCATATGAGTGAAGTCATATAGTTATTTGTCTTTCTCAGTCTGACATATTTCACTTACCATATATTAGTTCAGATTTTGACATTTCACTTTGGCCAAAGCAGTGTGTGTGCCCTAGCCTAACAGCAACGGGAATAGGATGTATACTACTCTCAAAGGGAGGGACAATGAACATTTTTTTAACAATAATGCCATCTATCACAGAAGGTAATGTTAGCTTTTGTCCACTGAAGTGTATATTTTAAATTCTTCTTTGTAGTCATACATTCTCATGTTCCTATAAACTTGTAACATTTTAATGTCCCTTTTCTTTAAGATATATAATTGACAACCACAAACTAAACATTATTTTTCATATTAAATGATTTTATTTATATCACATTTACTTTATTTTTTAGGAATCCCAGAGGCATAGGAGTTGAAAGATAATATCTAATAATAGGTTTTCTATACATCAGAAATCATGTATGAACCATTTATGGATCAGCTTTTCATTCTATGTGAAAGCTCAGTAATTTTACCATGTATCTGGAAAAGGGTAATGTCATAATTCAATAGAAAACAGTGTTAATTTCAAGGAAGTGAAGAACAAATGGCATTTCTGAGCCTTATTTTTAATAAAGTTACTTAATAAAAAACATACACAAACAATTTAATAATGGCATTTGTGTTAAAATTAAGTAACAAAAGATGGTTACTTTTAGGAACTTAAATATTTTCTTATGTAAGCTGACACTTTGATTAAGTCAGGGCTAACCCCTTGACATGTCTCCCAATATTATATGGAAACTTTTCATTCTACCAATGATAGACATTTCTATAGGCAATACCAGGAAAGAAATAGGTGAAATGCAGGAAACTATGTCATTATAGAATAACACTAAAATAGACTTACTTCCAACACTTCCAGATCTGTAGTATAAATTTGTTTGTAGAGTGAGGTCTTGGTAAAGGATGGTTTGTACAGGAGAGGGAAAACTATATTGGAATAAGCAATTTGTGGGTCCATTTGGTAAACTTCTGTTTCTTTTCTTCATGATACCAAATATTGAATCTTGCTTATCCATGTAACTGAGAATAGAATCCATGGAGATTGGTTACAGGACAGATGTATTACACAGCACACACATGCAACTCTGTTAAGAATGCATAGAGCAGTGCTCTGAAAACTGCCCTCCATACCAAATGCAGTCCTCCACCACTTTTCATATGGCTACCAAACTGAGAATGTTTTTTTATATATTTAAGGGGTTGAAATAATAAAAGAAAAAAATTTAATGTAATGTGAAAATGATATGAAACTCAAATATCAGTATCTATAAATAAAGTTTTATTGACATCTGTACTCTTGCTTCATCCTGCATTGTCTAAAGGCTGCTTTGACAAAGACTGTATGGCCCACAAAGTCTAAAATACTGCTATGTGGTCCTTTGCAGGAAAAGGTTGGTGACCTCTGACAGAGTCATTCTTAAATTAAAATTGTTGATCATTTGCAGATAGTTTCTTTTCATTTATATTTGGACAAAATATGAAAAATATCAACAATCTGGTACTTTCATTTTCTAAGAAATGAAGTACTTGACTAATTGTGCCCTCTACTACTAAAAGGGGAATGTTACTTAAGTTAATGGTTGGGTTATGAATTGTGGAAAATGAGCAATTTAAATGTTGTTTTCTTCTACTGAAGCATACTCCTTATTCTACCATTTATTTTGGAAAATTCCTCATTATTTTCTGAAACTAAGCAAGTTAGTAATCATTACTTTTATACTGACAGTTACTAAATGGCACTTCTGTTGTCATTTTCCTGATAGTTCCTTGGGTTTTTTGTTTGTTTTTTAGTAGCATTTTTCTGCCATGACCTTCCTAATGTCATGGTTTGGTGACGGAGTTTCCGAAGTTCCTTCTTCAGTGTGCTACAATGAAATATTAGGTTCTGGGATGCCTGGGTGTCTCAGTTGGTTAAGCGACCACCTTCGGCTCAGGTCATGATCCTGGAGACCCAGGATCGAGTCCCACATCGGGCTCCCTGCTCGGCAGGAAGCCTGCTTCTCCCTCTCTCACTCCCCCTGCTTGTGTTCCCTCTCTCGCTGTGTTTCTCTGTCAAATAAATAAAATCTTTAAAAAAAAAAAGAAATATTAGGTTCTGTGAAACTAGATAAAGTTAGCATAGTACAAAAGGGTAGAGAAAAAAAATTAAAAAGGTAGAGAAAAATGTATAACTATTTATAGGTTTTGCCTGCTTTCCAGCATGCTATATGTTTTAGAGGAAGATGTCATAACAATTACAGATGTATATTCTTCTTTGGACAATGTATAAATATCTGAAAATTTTTACATAATGTGCATGACATAATAAGAAATATATATTTGGTCTCTGCTCCTGGTTCTTGACAAAGCACTACTAAATTTTTTGGAATTTCCTAAGTGATAGAAGCACCTTTTGTTCCAATGAAGCAACTCTTTGTGGGCTCCTAGGTTACTTCATGATGGGGACACTGATCACCAGAAAGAGCAAGCCATGATTAAAACTTAGGACTTTCAGTCCCACCTCCAACTTCTACAGAGGGTACCAATGCTAGAGATTGAGTTAATAGTTGATCATGCCTATGTGATGAAGCTTTTATAAAAGTCCCTAAACTTTTTATAAAAGTCCCTAAACTTGGTACTTTCATTTTCTAAGAAATAAAGTACTTGACTAATTGTGCCCTCTACTACTAAAAGGGAAATGTTACTTAAGTTAATGGTTGGGTTATGAATTGTGGAAAATGAACAATTTAAATGTTGTTTTCTAGATAAAGTTAGCATAGTACAAAAGGGTAGAGAAAAAAAATTAGATAAAAGGGATCCAGTCTAAGGAGCACATGGAGGTGCTGGAATGATGGCATGCCTGTAGGGTGTTGGAAGTTTTGTTTCCTTTCCCCATACCTTTCTTTATTTACTTCTTCATGTGGCTATTTATTTTTATCCTTCAGAATATCCTTTATAATAAACTGTTAAAAGCCAGTAAGTGCTTCTCTGGGATTTGTGAGCCTTTCTAGACAAATTCTCCTGCAGGGAATTTCTGTTGACATCAAACCTGGGGAGGGGGCTATGGGAGCCCTGATTTATAGTTGATAGGTCAGAAGTACAGGTGACAATCTGAGACTTGTGATTTGAAGTAGAGGGGCAGTTTAAAGGATAATTTTGCTGGGTATAGAATTCTAATTCTTTTTTTTTTTTTCCTTTCAACACTTTATTCTTGCTTACATTGTTTCTGTTGATAATTCTATTGTAATTCTTAACCTTTCTTCTCCTAAGGACAGTATTCTTTTTTTCCCTTTGGCTCCATTCAAGATTTTCTCTTTGACTTTGATTTTCTGTTGTATGAATATAATATACCCAGGTTTGATATTTATTCTCCTTCTTGTTTTTGAGCTTCTTGGATCTATGGCTTACCTTATGCCATTAATTTTGAAAAATTTTAACCATTATTACTTCAAATATTTCTTCTGTTCTCTTCTCTTAATATTCTAATTATACAATAAATCACTTGAAATTGTCCCATAAATCTTGAATATTCTCTTCTGTTTTCTGTGATATTTTTGTTTTTCTAAGTTATTATTCATTTTCCTCTTTGATTTTCGCTTCAGGAAATTTCTGTTGACATATTTTCAAGCACACTGGTTCTTTCTAGACTACTTCTAGTCTACTGATGAACTTATCAAAAACATCATTTGTGTTACAGTGTTTTTGATATCTATCATGTTCTTTTGATTCTTTCTTAGATTTTTTTTTGTCTCTCTGCTTACATTACTCTTGTTGCCTTTTCATTTGTCAACTTTTTCTGTTAGAGACCTTACCTTGTTATAGTTCTTTTAAATATCCTCCTTATTAATTCTAAAATCTATGTCATAACTGAGACTAATCCTGATGCTTCCTTTTATCTTTGGTTTTCCCCCTTGCCTTTTAGAATACATGGTAATTAATTGTTGAAAGCCAAACATGTCATATTAAATAATGGGACATGAGGTATATAGGCACTTAGTGTGAGGATTTATATTAATCTGGAAATAAACATAAAAGTTTGTTATAGCTGTAAGTTCCAGAGGCTTCAGATTCTCTAGTGTTCTTGTTTTTTAACTTGACTTTGGTCTTGAGTACTCCTTCTTAGTGAAAATCTGCATCTTGTAGGTTTTTCAGCTATAATCCATTATATTCTTGGGCACTCTCCGTGTGATATGGGGCCAGTATTCTGCAACCTTACAGTTAAATGTCTGTATCTCTGGTCTGTGACTTCACAGGAATTTTTCCAGTTGAATAGCTTTTTCTTCTTAGGTAAAATAGAAACACTAGTCAGAGAGAAGGGTGGAATGAAACATGACAAAATCAGAGAGGGTGCCAAACTACAGGAGACTCTCAATCTCAGGAAACAAACTAAGAGTTGTTAGAGGGATGTGGAGTGGGTGGGATGGGGTGGCTGGGTGATGGACATTGGGGAGGGTATATGCTATGGCAAGCGCTGTGAATTGTGGAAGACTGATGATTCACAGAACTGTACGCATGAATACATTGTATGTATTCATACAATAGTACATACAATAATACATTGTATGTTAATTTAGAAGAAGGAGGAGGAGGAGGAGGAGGAGATGGAGGAGGAGGAGGAGGTGGAGGAGGAGATAAATTTCCCCTAGTTGAGATAAGGCTCTGGTAAAATCTTTTTGCTTAAGAACGGACCTCTGATATGGAGAAATCTCTGGTTTTATTTCACAAAAGATTAATCTTCTTCCGTTGCCAGAGACAAGAAGGTCTCTCTCTTGAATTTTCATTGTGATTATCTTGAGGGTGCCCCCACTTCCCAACACAATAGCCACCAATAGTTTCTCTCTCAAGCTAGTTCACATTCAGGCTCCAGCTAATTGTCATATTACCATTTAAACGTTCATACCAATTTATGGCTATAGTGGCTTCTGCTGCATTTGGATCTTGCCTGTTTTGTTTTATTTTTACTTTTGTTTTCCTGGCTTTGTGTCTCTCTAGATTTTGTGTCAGTTTGCCTTGTACCCTCAGTTCTCTGATGAGTCCAAGAAAATTGATGAGTCAATTTTCACTTCATCTTTTTTTGTTGTTGGAAGGAAGGAAGTGGCAAATTCCACACCCTTTACACATCAGTGATGAAAACAGAAGTATCCCGCTCCTTTTTTTTTTTTTTGCATAGCTCTTTCTTGTTTAAGATCTCCAGCTCAAATGGCACATATTTAAAATTGTCCTTCTGTCTAAAATTGATACCTTCTAAAAGTACTCTGTAGCACATACCTTTGTTTAACAATTTAAAAAGCAATCATTTTTAGATTCGGTCTAATTGATAGGAGTAGTCTGATCCCCATGTTGATACCTGAAATTACAAAGTCCCAGAAAAGCACTACCAGAATTGAGATTTATAAGATTAGGAAATAAACATTTATCATGTAAAGCTGCTAACATATTTTTAAAAAGACAACTTTTATATGGTTAAAGTGTATGACTATGCTTCTCAGAAGCACCAGGCAGCTTCTAACTGGTTATATGATTAGCATGTTTTTTACTTAACTAGCTGTCAAGAATTTAATAACATAATTAGTTTTTACAAAATGGAGAGTACCCAGCAATTAATGGCTTTTGTCTGAGAGATGATAGGAGAGAGACTAGACCTTAGTAAAATTTGGCTGATCTGGAGCCTATGTGAGGGTAGATGTCAGAAGTAGAGAAAAAGTAAGAGAAGATGTGTCTGAATATGGTTGACCAGGAATAGCATCCCATGGAATCCCTGTGTCTTTGTGCTCTATAATCCTAGCATAAGATCAATGTAAAGGTTTTCAAAAGGTAGAAACTTGTTTGTAGGTAGGATGAATAATCAAAGATTAGCTGTACACCCCAGATAACTACTCCTACTCCCGTAATTATGGAGGTAATCAAAGATTAATATTCCCTTCATGAAAAATGGAGATGGAAAGAATATGTTGGCATAAATCTTATGTATAAACCAATAGGAGTTCAACAGTCTTAAAAAGCAATTTAAACTAAAACACTTCCCAGCTTTTGAATTACATTATATAGGCAGCCCAACCATAAAGCTGGCAGTTCTCTTATTAGAAATGTAACTCTACTGTGGTTCAATGAAACATTTTCCTACTTCTAAACCTAAACCTCTTCTTAAAAATAAATTAACATTTTGGTTTTCAAGACTGTATTTTAGATGCAGTTTTATATTACTTTGGAAGCAATATAATATCTTTCATTACTCCTCAAACACTATGGACAGCTAAATTTATGTTTATTAAATTTTGCATAATTATTAATATAAGCTGCAGCAGCCAAGAACCTCAATTTGGATTATTGGCAATGACTTGAAACGCTGTAGATAGGATAACAGAAATAAGGCTTTCTCTTGATGACCCTTTTAAAATCAAAGTACCAGCTCTCACAGTCTGAAACTTGCCACTTCAAAAGACAACAGAGACAATTAGAGTCAAATTATCCCAGTACTGTTTTTTCACCACCTTCTTGGGCAGATTTTTATAACAAATATAGCACAGTGGTTAAACATGGATCTCAGTGTCAGCTGGGATTGAATCCCTCACCCTGCTACTTCCTAACTGGTCTTATAGAAGTCTTATCCTCTTTAAACCTCAGTGTCCTTTTCCTTAAGATAGATACTAATAGTACTTACCCTATAGGAATGTTTTAAGTAAGGAAAAAGATAGTCATTAATGTGTTAGCACTGGGAATAGAACACAATAAGCATTCAAAAATATTAAGATTATTTTAATAATGTTTCTTTAACTGGAAGCCCTAAGATTTGTAAGTTTTTTGCACTCTGGGGAAATGGTCATAGAAAACAAAATTAATTCAGTTATGCACGAAGCATGCTGATTCTTTAAATTTTCATCTGTGACATTTTATCATACTACTGGTATGTGTGCATGTGTGTGTATGTGTGTGTGTGTGTGTGTGTGTGTGTGTGTGTGTGTGTGTGCATGTGAGTTTCCTTTCTGGCAGGATAGCCTCCATCCCTGCTACCATGGAAATTCTGTTCATGGGATCAGTGTTCAAGTACCAGCAGAGCTAAAAACAGAAGCTGGCTGACACCTACTGGTTGAATCCTTTTGTCCAGTGGTTGACCAGGATCTCTTCTGAAGTACATACTTCCTCCTATGGACACTGATGCATGAAACAAGCTATATACAACTTAGTGTCCATTCCAGTAGGTCTCCATCTCTGAATCTCTGTCCCCTTCCTCTATCCTCTGCCAACACAATTCTGACAGTCTTGCTTATTGTGAGTCATCTTGTCTCTAAATTTCAAGGAGCCCTTACAGGCCTTTGTGAGGATACTGGATTCTGAATCACAAAATATTGCCTTATTTGTAATAAGTCTCCCCTTTCTTGCCTTATATTTTGAACACTTCCCAGTGCAACACTCTAGGTATATTCTCATAAAAAAATCCCTTATTTTCTGCTGCTACATATTATAAAGTTCTTCAGATTTTTGGTGAATAGCCCATGTCAAGGATGGACCTTACCCACTTATGCCAGGGGAAGACTTGATCCCAGTTATTGATCTGGAATTACTCAGAGAGAGGCAAGTACAGAGCCTGAGGAGGGCAAACATCCTCTAGCAGGCTCTGACCTCACATGGGACCTTTAAATGTTGTCAAAACAAGGGAATAGTGCTTTCCTCTGGTGATGATGAGGGGAGAGATAGGCACTGAAAGTTCTTAAGCTCATTTACCTATTAAAGTCTCATCCAAGGTCTTAATGTCTCACTTCTTTCCTATCATGGCCCTGACATTGGCATAGAAGAATTTTGGGGGCTATGATTTTAGATTCATTTGAAATTACATCTCTTCTATGATCAAATGATGGACCTAAATGCCAGCCTGTTCTGCACATCAGCTGCAGAAGAGGATCTCAAACACTGCCATGAAAGTGTTCCGCTTTTAAAGATCTGCATTGATAGTAGGCTGACCTAAGGCTGCCATTCTTTTTTTTTTTTTTTTAAGGCTTTTATGTCAGTTATAAAAAGTCAATCTGCTCCACAGTTCCCATATATATTTTCAGTTCTTTCAAGTTCTAGAGCATTAGCTCTTAAACTCTGCACTGCATTAAAAGTTCTCAGAGAGCTTTTTAAAACACATATTTGGAGATTCCAATCCCTGAGTTTCTGATTCAATAAGTCTGGGAAGGGGCAAGTGCCCATATGATAGTAATGCTGGGATCTGGGAATCATACTCTGGGAACCAGTGGGCTGGAGCTAGTAAAAGCCGGAGCTTTCTCTTCCTTGTTTCTTTTCCTAACATACCATAAATGAGAATGTATATAACTGTGATGCTACATCATGACTGAATTATGACATTCCGTTTTCCATTGAAAGTGTAATTTTTTTTGTTTCTCTCATAAGCAATTTGATTCCAGATCCTAATCCTAAGAATTTGGATTCTTTCTAATGTGTCTATTATAACTAAAAAAATTCAGTTTGGATTCCTCCAAAAGCAGACCCTGAGACAAAGATTTGGGTGCAAGTAGTTTATTTGGGAGGTTTATGGGTCTGTCCTGTCAGGACACAGGACTCACACGGAAATTTAAACATAGAAGGCTTTATGTAAAAAGGTATTAACTATAATATGAGATTGGAGTAACAGAGATTAGCTAGTAAAGAGTAAAGAGAATTCTAAAGAATATAGAAATAGTGGATATAAGGAATAGTCTCCATCCCCAATGTTGACACAGAATGCCAAAGTAAGAACCTCTAGTAGAGAGGCTCCACCACTCCAACATGCACACACACACACACACACACACACACACACACACACACACTTCTCCCTAGGACTAACATTCATATCTTTTGGAAGGGGCTGCACCTTTGTTCCTTGAGTTCACTGGGGCTGTGAAGAAGCCTAAGAGGTGTCAAGAAGAGCCATCCACAGGGAAATGTTGTACCAGTCCCTCTTCACTACAAAACTACTCTAGGGGATGCATGGAAAATTATTCATAGAAGATACTGTTCTTGAGGCACTTTGCTACAAAACTATCAGAGAGTTATGCCAGAAGAAGCTGTTCATGGAGAGTTGACTGCCAGGTGCTATGGAAGCTTCATGTGCTGCTGTAGCTTACCTGTTGAAACGTAATGGAATCTGGGAGAAAACGCCCTTCCTTTCCAGAGTCTCTCTCTAGCACTCTCTACTGAAACTGCTTAATGTTATGACAACGGCCAGGGGAGATATTCCAAAGGGGTCATCTCTATTGTCACAGAGTAGGAGATAAAAGGTAGCTTTGGAGTAACTGAATTGATTACTGGCATAGGAAGCAAAATATTGAGGTGAGGAAGTTAGATGGGGAAAAGAGAAAATTCATAAAAGCTTCATTTATGAGCAGGCTACTCTTTTGGGAAACTGGAGTCCTTACCTATAATCTGATAGGATTTCGAGAACACAAGTCAGAAAAGAAGAAGCCTGGGATTCTTTCTCACAAAAATAAAAAGAAGCTGGGGGTCTTGTTCACAAATTCCCTGTTCTCATTAGTCTAAGTCACTCCTACAGGTGCTTCTTGGCTTATACTTCTGGTCCATCCATGCAAACCAAGGTAAGATCTTAGCCTGAGAATGAGCCCAGGCACAGATATAGTTAGCAGTAGGCTCACATGGAAGCCCTATGAGGTCACTACTTAGAAAGCCCAAGCAGACATAAGCAGGCATTGCATCAATTGCATTAACCCCACCATCATAAAAACCCTAAAAATAAGTAAATAAGTAAGTAAATAAATAAATATAAATATATAAATAAATATATGTATAAAATAAAAAATACCCAGCACTTTACTCCACTCAATACGAAATTAAAGTGGGCGCCTGGGTGGTTCAGTCATTAAAAGCGTCTGCCTTTGGCTCAGGTAGTCCCAGGATCGAGCCCCACATCAGGCTTTCTGCTCTGCTGGAGCCTGCTTCTCCCTCTCTCACTCCCCTTGCTCATGTTCCCTCTCTAGCTGTGTTTCTCTCTGTCAGATAAATAAAATATTTTAAAAAATAAACACTAAAATAAAGTAAAAAACAAAAGAAGCATACATCTAAAATTCAATTTAAATAAACTGTAGGCATTTCCGATGGCCTGTATCAATTCTACAATTTCTGCCCAAGCTCCAAGACCTTCTGATAATGATAATGGTTGTTAACACATGTCGAATACTTACCACGTTCCAGGCACTGTGCCAACTAATTTGTTTACCTCATTTCTCACTCACATAAAAGAAAAAATTAGATACTACTATTATTATCACATTACAGCTAAGGAAATGTTGGTTTAGAAAGTTTAAATTAGTTGGCTAAATCTCCAAAGACAGTAATTTCTGACTCTTACTTACCTCTGGTCTTTAGAGTCCTAATTCCACATTCCTGACCACTGGACTCTGCTCCATTTATGTTTTCTTTGTACACGGTACTCACTCAGAAAATTTTAATCAGTGGCGATGGTCTTCAAAATGAGAATTCTGGAATTCAATTCTAAGAAATATTAGGTGACATTCTCAGATACCATGAAAACTGCCAGATTTGTCTCCTTGCTTCTTCAAAATAAATATCTTCAAAATAAAACATTCTGCATACTCAATCTGAATACTGAATACTCTGCATTCTCAATATTTTGGAAATACTTGCTTCTTTTATATCTTCTCTCTGATACAAATCAACGTATTCTGACTCAGGAGTATGAATCTATTCTGATCCAAAATATTTATTTTATCTCCTAAATCATAGAGCACTCTTTTATTTTTAGCTAGTTACATACTTCCTCACATTATTGTTTCATTTTATGCTAATGTTATATTTTATGTTATGCATCTTAATCAACTAGCTAATAAACTCATTAGGGTCAAGAATTCTATATTATGAATCATTCATATTTCCTACTCTATCACTGTTGAGTCTATATTAATTCAATAAGGATTGTTTAAATAGACATTATTAAAAGTAGGAATAGCAAAAATAAGACATGGACTTTTTGGTCTTAAAGAGAGACTTAACAAGAAAATCCCATTATCTAAATTCAAAGTGTTTCATTTAAACAAGGTACTACTGTACTACATTCCTTTTCTTTTCTGTGTAATTAAAGCCCTCCCAAGCAGATTAAATAAGCAGAAATAGGGTTTTCCTTAATTTTATTTTCTCTCTTAAATTCAACCATCATTAAACAGGGAAATGTTCCAATCTTCCCATCAGAATTAATTTCTTCCTCTTCTAAAACAACTCTTATAACCTCTCGATTACAGTTGCTCAGTGAACAACACAGAGTGTAGGTTACGTTCTATGAGAGTCATCTATGTACTTCCTCATGTTACTCACTAGATTGTGAAATCCTGGGGTTCCTGAATTTTAATTTTGAATCCACAGGCAGAAGGATCAGTATGTAAATGCACTCAGTAACTCTATGATGTATCTAGTTTGATTTACTGATGTCTGGAAATACACCTAACAAGATAATAGTAACTGTATATGACAAGCAAAGCTATAAGGGTTTTCACACACTTTTCTATTCTTATCTTTTTATCAATATGTAATAGAAATATACAATTTCCACTTTATAAATGGAGAAACTAAGTCACATAGACAGTGAAGTTAGGAGCAATAACATTTTGAAACCCGAGCTGCACATGTTTTATTTAACAGTTCCATGTTGTGCTAATAAGCAGGGCACCAAAAGCTCATGCCTATCTTGTACGTAAGTATTATATTTCTATCAAATGAATGCACTGGGGTTCGAAAAGGTTAAAGAATTTATCCAAGGACAGGCAGCACAGGTAGAGTTGAAACTCAGGTGTTTTTGACTTCCAGCACCACACAGTCATTCCATGGTGACATACTGTGAAGTCTAAGATACAAACAAATAAAAGGCACAATTCCTAACCTCAGAAAGTTTACCGTCTTATTTATGCATGGATTCTGAAGGCCAGTGGAGTTAGAGAAAGGCAGCTTAGGTGATTGTTTTTCTTCCTACACAACACTTTCTCACCCTGAAGGTCATAGTGGTTTTAGAGGAAAGGTCTCAGGTTTTAATGTGCGTAGTGATTACCTGAAGCACTAATTAAAATGGCAGGCTCCTAAGCTATATCCTCCTGGTAGCTACCATCCAAGTTAATAATGATGCAGGTCACCTTTTCAGAATCTTATGGAAGAGCTCTTTTAAAAGAGAAGTGACAAGCCTTGAGTTCTAAACCGAAGTCAGAACAAAAAACATGAGTGGATAAATTGCCTCTCATCTCCCCAGACTCAAATAAAAAGCAGAAGAACAGAACTCTCAGAAAAAACAAAACAATAAACGAATAAACAAAAATAACAAAGAGTAAAAACATACTTATTTCTTTTGTATAAAGTCAGACTCTTTCCTGCCAAGTCGCAGAGGCTCCACTTTGCAACTCTTAGCAGGAAAGGGAGCATCATGAGGGCTTCAGAGAATGCCACGCTGCGGAAGGACTTGTGAGCATGCGATGAGCATCTCTTCAGATCCTCACTGAGACACCAGGCTTAATTAAACGAAAACAAGAAGGAAGGCAGAGAGGGAGGCCTAGACATAGAAAAGAGGGGGTGTAGGCAAGCCTGAAAGAAGGAGCAGGGAGGGAGTGCAAAGGAGGAAATGAGATGGTGAGAGTGTCAGAAATTGCAGTAATGGAAAAAAAGAATAGATTTAGAGAAAAAGGGGAACAATGCTATGCTCCACTATTATAATCTGGAGAGCCAGAGAGGGCAATTCTACTGCATGCTTTATTAAACTGACTTCTCCATTTCTCCCCAGGCTGGACTGCACAGAGGAAATTCATTAGCTCCATTTAAATGCACACCCCAGAGCCCACCTTCAGTTTCCAGCAGAGCACAACACATTTCACATTGGATAAACCACTATGACTCCAGAGAATGATTTTTTTTAACTTAAATCAACCTTCATGGAACAGTTTGTATTCTTATGATTTTTTCATTATATGTGAAGAACTACTCTATAGACAAAGACTGGGTAAAGTCATTATACTAAATAATTCATAGTAGAGAATTTTGTTGTAATGAGATCAACAAGGCACTAATGCTTTAGGCCATTGGCCTGGGCTTAGAAATAATTTTATTATTGCAAACTTTTTCCCCCCGTATTGGTTCTTGTTAAAATGGAATTTGACTGTGCATATAAACTTGCATATATTTACAACTCACCAATGAATACCAGTTACCCATAGTCAAAACTTTAGAATCATTTTCAACTGCTCATGTATAACACCCACATCCAGTAAATGGTCAAGTCCTATTCTGTGCTGGTTTTCTGTGATTCCTCTTGGATCTTCCAACATTGTCCTCTCAAGCAGATAGTCCTTTACTGTCCCTTAAATGTTGATGATCCTTTGAGACTTTTTTATCTTACTATAGACTCCTGGGATTAAATTGTCCATTCTCATGAATTTAATTACCACTTCTAACCTGATCACTTCCACAAATATGTTTCCAGACCACACACTTTTCTATAATTTATTTGTATAAAGTCAACTGTCTACTGGTTATTTTATATGGATGTAACAAAAACTAATGTGCCAAACCAAACTTATTTACAACCCTCAAGGCACACTTTTATCTCACCTCGTAATCATTAACTCAAAGAATGACATCATATTCATCTAATTGGCTGTGCCAGATGCTCCTTACTCCACCATTCCTCTTTCAAATTATCACCATCAGAGACACATTTTTAAAAGGGGAAAGTGATGCCTCCCAGTCATGGGATCACCTCTACTGAGGAGGATCTAGCAACAGTAGTTACTGACTTATTAGAGAGACCTCCTTCTAATCCTATCAACATTAAAGATAGAACAGTGTAGACAAGGAAAGGATTTTTCTATGGGAGACTTGTAAGAATCTATTCCTGAGTTTTTGTGAGGAATCCCTGGGGAATTTTCAGAAAAGTCTGTAGTGATACTTCAGGAATAACAATGCATCCAGCAAGTTAAGTATGTAGGGCTTACACCATCAGATATAAGTTATTTCAGTGAGATGGGACATCATCCTTGAGTCAAAGGCTGGAGAAATCAATTGCGCCATTGTAATAAACACATTTGATTGTAGAAGCAAGGAAATGTAGGCCGTAGAAAATGGGAAAATGCCATAAACGAGAGTAAATATGACTTACATACCTTTTCGAATTGCAGTTGACTTGATTTTAAGGAGAATCTGTTATTTTTGGAAAGTCTAAATGTAAGTTGAAGAATTATAATAATTGAATTTTTATTACAGCAACATATAGGGATAGATGAAAAGAAGCAAAGTTTGATAAAGTAGGGTGTATGTCAATGTAATTTGCTTTCAGAAATGAGTGAAGGTGCTGCCTCACTAGTTGTCAAGTAACATTCTGGGAATAAAGATAGGATTCATTGAGGCAATGGAGAGCTACTGGGAAGCTAACACGGATGAAAAGACATTGTGGCAGGCACTTGACCTCCATGAACACGTCAAATATTTAGAAATCAAGTTCAGACCTGACAGCCGTGGGAAATGCTGCACTCAGGAGCTAGGCAGTAAGTCGCCTTCCTAATTAGCTGGCTGACATACTGAACGGATTCTTCACCACCATGCATCCTCTCCCATATCGCCAGAGTCCTACATACTGACCCCAAATACTCACATGCTCTGAAGAGCTCTGTAGAAAAGAGTTCCTTCAGAGGAGGTGCTATTCATTATTGGCCTTGCATCAAAAAGGGTTTTAACACTGAAAAAAAGGAAACGTTAACCATTATTTTTGACACTGTAGACCTATATTGAGAAATTTTAACACTAATCTACATTGGTTCTAACCGGGAGCAGGCAGCTTGCCCCATGTGAAGCATAAGACACCAGAATGACTGGCAGGCCACGCTCCAGTAGACATGGTTCAGGTGGAAGAGAATTTCTTCAAGGCAGGTGCAATTTGCAAGCTATGTGAAAATCTGTGTTTAGTGATTGCACGTGCACACTCATGTGTGTGTGTGGTTTGTGTGTGTGTGTTTCTTCTAGTGGAGTATATGAGTCACTTGCCTGAATTGAAGTTAGTCAGAGGTCTCTGGAACAAATGACTTATTTGTAGCCTATTATTTGTTAGGGAGGGAATTTTCATTGGATCGGAGACATTCAACCTCCCTAGTAGTTTTTGCAACAAGAATTTATTTTAGAGGGTGTCTGCATGGCTCAGTTGGTTAAGCCACTGCCTTCAGCTCAGGTCATGATCCTGGAGTCCCGGGATTGAGTCCCACGTCGGGCTCCCAGCTCTGTGGGGAGTCTGCTTCTCCCTCTGACCTTCTCCCCTCTCATGCTCTCTCTCACTCATTCTCTCTCTCTCAAATAAATAAATAAAATATTTTTTAAAAAAGAATTTATTTTAGAGATAAAATTCATGAAATAATGAGGAAATTTTATTACATGCTTTCTCTTTGTTGTTGTAATTTCTAACACCATAAAGAATGTCCATGGCTATCACTCCTAGGTCCTTGCCTCCTTCTTTATTTTAAAGGCTTATCTGCCTGATAAACTTACACACTCTAACAGATATGGGAAAGTATTCTGCCCAAAGTTTCTTTTTTTTTTTCTTTTTTTACCATTACACAATCATCAGCTATCAAACATTGTGAAATTCCCTATATGCTTTTTTACCTTTATATCTTTAGATTTCTCTGACTAGAAAATCACTTCTACGGTTTTGTCCCTGGAGACCAGAGAGCTGGCAATGGTGCAGATGACAGCATTTCTTGGCTGTGGTATCCATATCTGACTGCCTGCATTTCTCCTTTTCCTGGGCTTAATGGGAACCTTGAAGCCATAGTCAAAACAATAAATGCTGTTCTTAGCCCTCCCTCCTGCCCCGTTGATACTTTTAGCGAATATAATATATTTGTTTCTATTTCTTCTTTCATTCCTTTTCCTTTTTTTTTTTTTTTGTGATTACCTGGAGAGTTATTTCTCCTAGTTCCAGAAGAGCAGCTGCTGCTATAAAAGTCCACTGAATTTTATCCCTGTGACGAGGAATCTTACTCTGTCATAAAGATACCTTTAGCATCCCTCTGCATTCTTAGGCACAGAGGAAAGGAATACATCTGGGAACACATAGCTGCAATAGCCTGAGTGTTGCTAAGCACCAGAGAACCCAGATATGGCTAATGGTCAGCTCAGGCCCTGGCATCTAGCCAAAGAATGCTGAGAGACCTGGAGGGGATTTAAAGCTATTAATGACACCAGCCAATGTATTTTTTGCAGTAAAATTAGAATAGTGGTGTCTAGTTCATATCAACATTACATTTCAGGGTTTATTTTCTTTTGAAAAGCTTTTTGAAAGTCCACCAATCACAGCAATTTACCAATTGGTAAGCAATATGATTCCTATAGGTCACTTGGGAATATTATGCCTACATAAATTAACACAGAAGCAAAGTAAATCATCTGTATAATGTTTCCAAACCACCACTTCATTTTGTCAATGTAGATTTGATGTAACTTATTGTAGCATTTATTAAAATGCCAGTAATGGTCTTCTGAATCTCATATTAAAGTCTTTATCATCACTGCTTTTGATTGGCCTCAATCTGGGAACTAGCAGGCTCAACAACATTCTCAAATCTCCATTTAAAGTGTTCCATGTGGTGGGAGATGCTGTGCACCTCCAGATTAAAACCCATGGTTAGAACCTAGTTGCTACCAGATCAGCTTTGACTCAGTGCACGACTCTGACAACAGTGTCTGAGTTCTGGTAAATGACCTAGTAATCATGTCTTCTTTTTAATCAGTGTTGTGATTTGTTTGTTTTTTTTAAAAACATCTTAAATTTCATATGCTTATGGAATCTGCCATCACATAAGTCTTGATGAAAGATGGGTCCCTGATGGGCAGCCAAGGAGAAAGAAGATATTTTTTATTTTAAAATTAGAAAAAGCAGCAAATGGGAACTCACACATGACTTAAATTTGTCCCATTTGACTCCTCCTGCTGGGACATTTGAAATAAATGTTCAAAGAAGAATGGATGATTCAGAATTCATTTGGGCAGAAGTAGTACAACATCCTTATAAAGTGATAGTAACAGCAAAAACCCAGCTTCCTCATTCCCACCCATGATGTGCCAGGTTTAATTATTTCAGCTGATGGCAACCAAGAAACAAATCAGAACTTTTGTTTGTTTTGGCAGTCTGAATCCGGAAAGCCACGTAGCAAGCTGTTGGTTGCAGAGACAACTCAACTTCTGAGCATCATCCAGCCCAGCGTCTCCCCACCTGCAGAAACCAGCAACTGAAGCAACTGTTCCATGTTGGACTCCCATTGCCAAGCCATTGTATTCACATTTAATGCAACTGTGTTTTAGTTAACCTCTGTACCTTATACCTGCCCTGGATTCATCTTTCTCTGGAAGCACCTACAACTGGGTCAACTCTTCCAGGACTGATCTTGTTACACAGAATGATACACCTGAGAGAATGGATCTGTTCTCAGCCTGATCCCTTCTTGGTCCTATCTTCAGAGAATTGATATGTGTAAGTGTTGAGATAAATGTGGGAGGTAGGGATGGAGGGCAAAATAGATCTTCCAGGAATCCAAAAGAAACTTGAGGTACACTAAGCCAGTCTCAGAGTGGTATTGCTTCAAAATTATAGGGAGTAACTTTCAAAATTGTTGAAGAGTAATTTGATTTTTATTATAAGTTTTCTTGGAGGGGCAGTATTAAAATTTATAAAAATTTACAGAGTTCTTCCCATAGGAAAACTTCACACCCTTGTTCACATAAATAATAGCCCTTGAGAGGTGCAGTCCCTTTTCCACTCGAGATTTAACTTATTTTGCTAAGAGTACAAGTAGTCCCTTGGGAAGTCTGGTTCATCCTTGGAAAAATTACTTGTTGATCACCTAGAAATGAGGTAAAGGTTATAAAAAGAGTTTTAAAAACATTTTGTTTTGTTTTTGGTTGATTTAAATTTGAAAAGAAACTTTGAGTGAAATTATGTGTGATTCTTATTCTATCTATTTTTCATCATTGCTGAATTAAGGATTTTGTAATAGAGAAATTCAATAACATCTAGAAATAAGAAAACAATTCCCTGCATTTGGGGTTTGCTTAATTCTCCTTTTCTGTAAATCAACTGGAAATTCATATAGTTATATCATCAAGTGTAGGTTGTATATGAGGACTGAGAAGAGGAACTATGTGACATGCTCATTGTTGGTGAAATCATTTTAAATTGTTGAGCTGAGGAGTTTCTGACTCTGGAAAATAATCTAAAAGCTGCTGAAAGAGGAGAGATAAACAGTGATTCTGATGTAGCTTTTAAGTAGCTCTGGGAAAACCAGTGACAAAAAGTTATTTTTGTCAACAAAATAGCCACCCAATTTCATAATTTGCCAGTACCCATCCCAGGGGAGAGTCTGTCACCTCACTGTACCTCACAGCCTTAGTTCCTGCTCTACATGCCCCCTTGTGAACCATCTGTTAACAGAACTCAGTTAACAGGCTACAGAGGGGTCAACTCACTAACCTGAGTGGAACTAATTCTGTGGGGCCTGCTGAGCACTTCGCAGAAGAAGGAACTGGGATCACCAAGGAACTGTACACCAAGTGTACAGGGAAAACCCAGAAGGAGGCATCCCTTGTTCCATCCCTAAAGTACTCTTGGAACAGCTAATGCTGCCCTGTGGGCACTGGGATTGTACTAAATCCTAGGGATCTGCCTATGCAAAATTATGAAGGAAAACACAAAGATATTTTGCTCTAGGAATACAGAATTGTGCAAGAGTTTTATACAGGAAAAAAAGAAGGTAGGTGTCAAAGACTCAGTGATTGATGTGGGGAAGATGAATTGGGAAGAGACTGAGAGAGAATCTCAAGAGAATCACCCCTTGTTACTCAGCCTGAGAAGAATAAAGGTCCAAATGGTACCACTATCTGTAGAGTAAACATCCCTGGGAATTCTGTTAAAAGACTATCTAGCAGGAACTTCTTAAAGGAAAATAGATTGCAGAGGTTGTTCAAGGGGAGAAGGGATGATGTGGTGGTGAGTTTTTAGACTACTGAGCCAAGGACCACCAAGCATCCACTGGCATGGAGTGTCTTGATAATCATGCCCTGCTGAAGAATTCTTAGAGATAGGAAACATTCTAGCAAATAAGCTTTGAATAACCAAGTGTGCCTCCTAAATAAATTGTTAACCTTTCCATAGTCAAGGTGGAAGCAAAGAATGATTTCCAGCTTACAGACCCACAAGCATACTCCTGATCCTGGGGACAGAATGATACACCTGAGAGAATGGATCTGCTTTCATTAGTAAGTGTCTTAAACTATATACATCTTAACTACAGACAGTTTCAGTCTCTTAAATATGCTCTTTATTATAGGAAACTTCTCTATATATTTACTAGGGAATTTTTAATTTATTTAACCAAAAAGTCTCCAAATATCAAGATACTCATACAGAGCTCATAACCCAAACTTAGTATTGCATGACTTTGGCAATGTTATCTAACTTCTCTGGGGCTCAGTTTTCTTATCTATACAATTTGGAACTAGAGCGCTTGCCTCACAGGTTAACCAAGAAAATCCATGTAAAGAATTTTGAATGTGTCAATACCTACGCATGAGCTCAATAAAATGCTAGGTAGTGCTGTAAAATTTGTCAAGATTCTTATCATCACAATTATTTGGCTAGAAAGACCAGATGAAGCTATGTAAGCATATGTTTCTTGTTTTATTTCATTATAAGACCTTTATAAGAAGAGTATGAAGTTTGGAAAGTGATGATCATGGGCAAATATGCTTTGACATACTTGGCTTTACTAGAAATTATACTATATAGTTAGAGAGGACAGTCAGTGATTTATGATCCCATTACCAAAAAATGATACTCAATTAGTTCAAGCATAGGATTTGGACAAAAGGAAAAACTAAAGAAGGAAGAGGAGGCAGAGAAGTAAGGAGTAAGAGGAAGAAAGAATACAAGAAAGGAAAGAGGGAAGGAAGAGATTATGTCATTGTATGTCAGGTTACTGAAAGAATTCAAGAAAATACTACTGATTGTCTGTTAGAACTTGAAGAGAAGATTGGGTTTATCTAACGTAATAAAATTGCCATTTGCTAAGGTCTGAATGTGTCCACCCAAAATTCATGTTGAAATCCTAACTGCCAAAGGTAATGGTATTAGTTGGTGGGGCCTTTAGGAGAGTATTAGGTCCTGAGGGTGGGAGAGTAGAGACTTCACAAAAGAGATTCCACAGAGCTCTCTAGACCTTTCTACCATGTGAAGATATAAAAGGAGTCTGCAACCTGGAGGAGGGCCCTCATTTGACCAAGCTGGCACCATGATTTCAGACTTCCAGCCTCCAGAATTTAGAGTAATACATTTTTGTTGTTGATAAACTACTCAATCTGTGGTATTTTGTTATAGTGGCCTGAATAGACCAAGACAACTGCAGATATATGGAGCTGAGAACACAGTTAGTCTTTTCTTCACCGTTTGCTTTGCAGACTCTCTGCTTTCCAAGTTTCCTCCCAGAGTTTGTAGGCTGGCAGCTGGCGAGGAAGGGAACTAAGGGTGCTTCTAAGGAGTTACTTTAGGAGACAGATGCAGGGTCACAGAGTTTTATGGGGTGGGCCCTCACCTCATAAAAAATTCAAGAAAAAATAAAAGGAGAGATAAATGTGAAATTTGTGTTTTAAGAGGAAAAAACTGGAGTCAAAGAAACTCAAGTTTGGGTGGCAATAGAGTGATAAGAGACTAACTAAGGAGGGAAAATGCAGATTGCAATTTTGAGTACTCTACAGAATGTTGGCTTGTCTTGTTGAGGGAGGGAAAATAAATAGACTGAGCTAAGCCAGAAAATCATCAATCCAGCCATCACCACTTAAAATGCATTTTATATTCTTTTAAAAAAATTAGTTTTAGTTAAAGTGAGAATTCACAACAACAATTTCTTCAGGAGAAAGACAAAACAAAAGCAAAGCAAAACACAGAAATCTATCTGATCCCAACAGCTGCATCAACAAGAGAACAACATTTAAAACGAATTCTGCAAATGTTAAGAATTTTATTAAAACATTTACCCAGAAACCATGCATAATTTCCTAATGTTGCCCAGAAGTGATTGCCAGACAGATCTTAGAAACAATATGGGTAGAGTTGTTGTTTTGCATGCTGAGCCAAATCAAGTAGTGTTTAGACAGTCAAGTTCTAGAACATGGGGTTCAGTAAACACTAGATGAGCACCTAGCATATGCTGAGCATTGCAGGAGAAGAGAAGAAAGATGATCTCACAGTGAATCTGTGAATGTGGCCAATAGCACTATAACCTACAGGGGTCTATGAGATCTGAGTGACATTGCCTCAATTTCTGGAACAGGACAGAATCCAGAGAAGTTCTCAGGACCTGAACTTTGGTTTTTTGTTTGCTTGTTTGTTTGTTTTGTTTTTGTTTTTAAGGCACACTGTACCTTCCCATTATTCTCCCCATAGACTTAGATCTGCTCAGCTGTGAATTTTAGGGAATCCCAGAGGAAAGGACCCATATTTTATCATATACAAAATGTTCTTGATTGTAAGGTACAATATTTAATGTTCCTCTAAAAACAAAGACAAAGCATGAGAAAAAATAGGGGAAAGGGAGAGCCACACATTCTGGGATTCTAATAGCTGATTTCTGCAAAATCCATCCTAAATCCTCACTGCAGAAATAAATAAGACTTAAACCCAACATTCAGAAAAGGACAGTTAGGGAAACTTGTATGTTTCAATATTGACACTGGATGGAGGAAGAGGGGAGATATGTCTCCCATGAAAACTTGAACTACAATTTACCACTTTTATAGGTATGAAGGCTAAATTCAGAGTGCTCCTGTGGTCCAGAAATCCTCAGTAGAGGATTTAATTTGAAGTGGTCTCGGCTTGATAGTGCCCTCAGGTGACTGGCAAAAACAAACACAAAAGCTTCCCTGGAAGAAGGAAAATGAGTGTTCAATCCAGGACAGCAGAAGTGGTAAAGATGCATCAAATGGGAGGGGTTCCTGATATCAGAGATATGCAAATGTGAATACAGTGCATCCTAATCTGAAGAAACCAGTCAGTTGGTGCGAAATTCTGCTTGGTGAAGCACAATGGTTTTCATACACGCTTGGTTATGCGAAAGCCATGTGTTTTGTTTGTCTGTTTGTCTTCATTGGACTTTATTTGAAGAGACTTCTTTGTTCTTGGGTGCTGTTCTGATTTTGGTCTTCCTGAAGTTTTGGCCTAAAACATCTCTATTTGTTTTGCGTGCAGCCTCCTCTTAGCTTCTTATCTCTGGTTGTATGCTTCAATATTGACACTGGATGGAGGAAGAGGGGAAAAATATCTCCCATGAAAACTTGAACTACAATTTACATTCTACTTTTTTATTAATTAATTTAATTAATTCCAGAATATTTATTCAGATGACTCAGAACTTCATGAGACAGGTAGTTTCTTGTCTTCATGGAGTTTAAATACCTACCTAGGGATTTTCAGACTTTAGTAAATATTAAGTTTACTTGAGAAGACCCTTAGGAATGATGGTGTTCATGCCCCCTCTTGGGAGGCTCTGATTCTTAGTGGCTGTGTTTTTAACAAAGTTACAAGTGAATCCGATGCCCACTAATGTTTGAGAACTCTGGATTAGCTGTGTGTGCTTCCACCTCACCTCCAAAATCCCAGAGTGGATTCTGCTTTATTTCTGCAAATCAGTGCTACTCACGGTCCTGGGTCTAAAGAAATGATTAGAATTAAAACTTGTCCATGAGAATTCATGATGGCAGGTTTGACCCAAGCCAAAAGAATCAAATTATTCTATAATCAGTTGGATTTGATCAATGTAATGGACTCAGCCATGCAATTTCTACTGCATCATTTGTTCCCACAGCAGCTGAATTCCTGGAAAATGGCCCCAGTCTTCCATACCCCCATAACACAGGGCCATGCTTTCTGGAATTCCTATGAGGTGGTGAGTTCTCTATGGTGTTTACTGAAGTGAATGAGTTGGAGTCCCTAGAAGATTCTTAAGTCCCTTCTAAGTGATAAGGGAAAAGTTGTATCAGAAAATGGGGTATCCTGCTAACAGCAGAGAATTATGGTTCTGAGAGGTGAATGAGGTGAATAGTATTCTTATTCCCCGGGGGCACATGACTAATTGCTAGTGTGTATAGGAAAATCAGAAAATCCCCTTTTATAATCATGTCAGACATCAGATACCTTTCTGTTTTGCTTGTTACAAGCACATTTGCAAAGCATGCCATGTTAAACATCCTGCTCATTTTTCAGCTTGATTACTGAAGTAGAAAAAGAGAGTGTGAGCACAGTTTCAGAGTTCTAGTCCTGGCTGTGTCACAATCTATCTCTATGCCCTGGACTTCAATAACTACACCTGCAAAATAACGAGACTGGCTTATAGGCAGTCGAAACCCTCAGGTTTACTGTAAAATTCCTACAAATCAACATGTGACAAACGTGAAATGCAAGGCAGAGCAATCATTACTAATAATGTCATTAGAATGAAGGAACCAGCTGTTGTAACTTGGTTACTTTCAATAATAGAGATTCAAAATATGACTGGGAACATATTCCAACCTGTTTGCATGCTGAGTGAATACATGCCCCTTTGTTCACTTATCATCATCTCTGTAGGTTTTCAGGTTAGGAAATAAACCATGATGGTACTATAAGCTTGACATTGCTCCACACCTCTCAATCAGGATTATCCTACATCAGGTTATTAAAAAAGACACAGCATCCACTTCCTTGGTGACATCTCCAGTCTGTCCTTTATTTTCACTGTTAGCTGTTCTACACACCGTGCTTGTGACTGCATTCTTAAAAATGAACAAGGGAAAGCTGATGGTCAGGCAGTTTTGCTCTAAGGGCAAAATGGCTTTTCTGGATCTACCACTTTCCTTCTTCTGCGTGTTACTATATGGACCAGAAAACTGTGAGTAGGTCTTCAAGGTGATGGCAAATCTCAGGATGGCAGATCAGTTGTCCCCAAAGAGCACTCTTAATGACCTATGTTCTAGGACAAGAAGGAGATGGGATAAGTCAGCATTTCAAACCATTTCAAAAATTTCAAATTCTACCTTAAAAACAACCCAAATCATTTCCCTTCCTACTCCAGGTCTTAAAGGCAAATTTTGCAAATTGTCACGTGCCTCACTATTTGGTTTAACTACTTCTGCATTATTACTACTCTATTCACAGTTATTTTTATTTTTAAAAAAATTCTTCTCTTCAAGTCCATAAGAAACCCCAAATCTGGATGTTATACAAACTTTCCCATAGAGGCACTGTTGACTGGGAGAAGGAAAAAAACACATTTCACTGCAGTGCTTATTGGAGAGTTTTTCCTGATAATATTAATTTCCTAGAAAAGGGCATCCCATCTTGTGCTGGGGAAATTGGAAGCCTGGCATCACAATCCCATAGGGATTGAAACAGCCATCCATAAATCTGCACAGTGTGTCTGATTCTGCCCCCATTGAGCAACTGTAATAGGAGTTCCATAGACACGGCAGGAGCTGAATCAAGACTACCGAGTGAAAGAAGGCTGCTGTCAGCACTGTGTGCGCATTAAAGACAGTAGAAGGCCGGGCATGCATTCTGGAGCTGTACAGTTTCCCGATGAGCTAAGTCCTAGATTTTAAAACCATTTGTGTTTATTTACCAATACCTTGCTATGTTATTTATTAAGTTTGTCACTAAACCCTGTTTTGCATACACTAGTGCTTGCTCATGCATGCCTTATGAATATAGAAATTAGCATCTCATTAACTTGATAATTAGGCCAATGATAAACAGCTGTTTGGTTGCCGTGTAGGGCAAGATTTCTACCGAAGTTACTTATCTGCCATACACAATAGCGGTGCAATTATTTGTCACACTGTCATTATAGGCAAACAACAATAGGAGATAAACTTTTCTTTTACACATTTGCTTTCATTGTAATTAAGATCCAGATTCATGCTCTGCTTTTGGAAAAACAATAATGCAGTGTTGTCTAACAATCTTGATAATGTACATTTTTCAGCTTGGCTTTTATATTTCACACTCAGTTCAAACATCTCGTATCGTGCATTCTGCTATAAATGACTGTTTCCAGGATATCTTAAAAAAAAACAAACAAAAAACAGAAACCTCTCCTGTTTCCATTTTATGATGTTGAGAACATTGATCATTGAGAATTTCTCAAGTTGTCTGGTTTTGCTCTAGTTTCTGTCTACCTCCCCCTCCAAAATTAAAATCTATACCTTGACCTTCTCTTGCTTGTAATAGGTTTTGTGCTCAGAGAAATCATCTGAGAGACGTTAGAAGTGCAATGAAAGCTATGAAAATGGTTTCTCGATTGTTTATGCATAGTTCAATCCACATTGTGTCTGAAAGAATAGGGAAAAAAAAGAATAAAGAAAAAAGAAAACAATGTATTTCCCTTCAATCCACATGGATTTAAAACTAGAGATGTAATTTTAAAACACACACACACACACACACACACACACACACACACACACAACAAAACCAGAAACTGGTCTTTCCAACTAATAAAAAAGGAACTCAGTGCTGTGCTCACAGCTAAGTTGTGGAAGATAATTTGAAACTTCAGTTAGCTTCCTGTAGAGAAAAATAACAACCACCAAACTAATGGGTAATCAATGGCCAATTGCTTCAGAAAAGAGGCGCCCCACAGAATTCCCTGGAAATTAACGTGCTACCTAGGAGGCATTGGGAAATGTCTTAAGACTGTCCCAATGAGCTCACCTTTCTTAACAAATAAGGAAGGTCTGGGTGCTATTTTTGCTAATAAAGACCTGGAGATGAAATGCTGTCTTCTTTTAAGTTTTTCTGTGCTGTTCTCCGAAGCACTATATTAAAAACAATCTTCCCCCATGATTTCTGGTGCTGTAGTGGAGTATAGTTTATGTGAAAGTAAATCTGGAAAGATTACCTTTCAAAACTGCCAGATGCTTCGCATTTTCTGGTAGAAATCTGGATTCTAGGTCTGTAATGATATTTCCTGCTGTGTTCAACACTCAATCAGAACGTATGCTTCTTGGAGGGCAATATAAGGATTCCAAGGCTAACTCGGCCGTTTGGCTTTTATATTTTTCCAGTCCAGCTGGGGGGTGTAAATTTAAATTTGGGGCCTCCCAAGTGAAACTTCAGAAAAGGTCTTTGTTAATTTTATATCTCCTGCAGTTGAAGCCCCTCCTTTCATAAACTTTCCCAGGCAATGCAGTTTATGATTATATTTATACCAATGAATAAAACATACCTTAAAAAAAAGAAAACTAAATTATTGCATTAATGATACAGGAATGTACAGATTCTCATTGCCCCTGGCTGTCCCATGTTTAGACTCAAGTTCCTTCCTCTACCCAGTTTGAATTACATTAATGTCCCCTTGCCTTTCTTCCTTCATCCATCTTGTACATTCTTTAATAGGGTATGGTGGTTCTCAGCACATACTCTGGAATCTGCAAGACCAGGGTTGGAATCTTAGCTCTTTAATGTTAAATCTTTTGGACTTTAGGGGTGCTTAACTTAATCTCTTTGATCAGTGGTGTGCTCATCTATAAAATGGGGCTAATAATAGCATCTATTTCCTAGAGTCATTGTGAGAATTAAGTGAAATGATATAGACAGCATTTAGGGCAGTGCTGCACATTGCACACATATCCGTCCAAGTTAGCTGCTTCCCTTAACTGGGGACAGCCTTATGGAGAGGCAACAGAGAGGCGGGGGGACTCTGGCAACAGGTCACATTGGCTCAAATCCCTATTTCAGCGCACACTGTATGTGAGACCTTACATACTATCATTTCTGTGTCCCAGTTCACTCATTTCAAAAATGAGAACAATAGTAGTGCCTACCTCATGAAGCTAGTGTAAAGCTTAAGTGAATTAATAATTGGTCAATAGTGAGTTATATACATCTTTATTAAATAAATCTATTACTTAGTTCAGCCTCACCCCCCATCTCAGTTTTGTCCAGACTCTTCCCCACTCCAGTGTCACCCATCGGTTTCTCACAGTGCTCCTCGTAGAGCCTTGGGGAATTACCTAAATAGGCTCTCCTGTGTGAGCAGTGTCCAGGGGTGCCACCTGAACCAAAGGTGCTGCAAGGCAAGCAGGTCGTTGAAGACAAGCAAATCACACACTATGGGCTCATAGGAGCTGCTTACCTCTGAGGATTCTTTTCTTTTTTTTCTTCTTCTTCTTCTTCTTTTTTTTAAACACCATTTCTCTTCCTCCAGGGACCTTCATTGTTCTCTGGCCTCTGATCTATAAAGTGCAGTCAAGAACTTACTTACAGGGAAGGTTCTTGTGGCCCTTCTAGCCCAGACACACTGGACCTCAGCAGATCTTCAATAAGGCAAGTCTGTAGCACTGTGTGCACTCTGCCATTTCCCTGCTTATAATTTTTTTTTAATTTTATTTATTTATTTATTTATTTATTTGACAGAGAGAGAGATCACAAGTAGGCAGAGAGGCAGGCGGAGAGAGAGGAGGAAGCAGGCTCCCCGCTGAGCAGAGAACCCGATGAGGGCCTCGATCCCAGGACCCTGAGATCATGACCTGAGCCAACGGCAGAGGCTTAACCCACTGAGCCACCCAGGCACTCTCACTGCTTATAAATTTAACTCAATAAAACTTGGTATATAATTGTTTCATGATATTAGTATCTCTTCCATCTTTGAATGATAGTTGCATCATGATTTGTCCTGTTTAATATGTGTATTGTTTTCCTAGCTAGTTGGGATTATGCATCATGACCTCAAAGCCTGGCACTATCCTTAAGCTGTCATAGATAGTACACTTTTGTGTTTGGATAATCCTGATAAAACAAGTTAGAGTTACATGTGGTTGTAAGTATCAGAAAAAATAAACAAAACAAAAACAAAAAAATCAAATGATTATGGTTTAACTAAGATAATAGATTACCCTCTAAACATCAAAAAAGTTGTAGTCTAATGTCGGTGTAATGGCCTACAGTGCAAGGGATCTTAGTTCCTTCTCTATCATTCCTCTGACTTTGGATCATGGCTTCAGTCCTCAGATCATGGTCCAGGAAACCCTCAAAATCCCAGACACTGTTTTCCCATCACAGAAAAAAAAAGAGGTGAATAGCTCACTTGAAGAGAACTTGCTGGTAGTTAAACACCAGGCACACCTGCCAGCTTTCCGTTGGCTAATGGACCACGCAGAGAAGACTAGAAAGTAGGGCCCTTGCCCTGGGTAGTGATGAGCCCTGCTAAATGGCACACTTCGAGGATTAAAGAAGAATGGGAGTGTAGACACTGTGAATGACCAGCCCGCTGTGCCCTAGCTGCCATATTTTTTTACTTCCTGATCTAGATCCTTCCCACTCCCTTATCTTTGTGCTTTTTGTTCACAAAAAGAAATTAATTTGATTTCTGTGATTAAATGTAACGAAAGAAGTCTAAACAATTAAGCGACACATCTATGTAACCAGGGAAAATTTACCTTAAGTTTATTTATTTTCAGAATTGGCAACTAATACCTAGTTCATTTGCCTATGTTTGCTACACAGAGTTATAAAACATGAAAAAAATACTTAATGCCTTATTTAGAGACCAGAAGATACATATTTTTATCCTTACAACAATTCTATGGAGCAGATTTTATCATTTGCATATAAAGGTAAAGAAACCAAAGAGTTCAAAAGTGTTCTTCAGCCATACTATTGCTGAGGAGCATAGTGAGATTGGAGTTCAAGGCATTCTAACACCTACATCCACTATGTAACTTCTTAATGCAATGCTTAATACAAATTAACTATTGAAATGTACTGTAAATCATGTAGACATAGTTCTGCATCCTACACATTTTAATTACTGATAGGTGCTTATTTTTTCTTGATGATGATTTTAACTATTCTTTGCAGAACACAGCAACATATGGAAATCTGACATGGTAATATACATCTTCTAGGAATGAAGGCATAGTAAATCATCTCAAAATTTCAGCTTTGTTGCATTTATCATTAGAACATTCTTTATTCAAAGTTTGTGTCTTATAGATCACATAGTGAATTAGAGGCATTCTTTCCTCTCTCTTGATTTTCCAGCTATACTCGAGCATGGTTAGAATGAGCCAGCACAGATCATTCAAGTTCTCAGAACTATGCTTGCAAGGACAAGAGCACATGAGGCATAATTATTAATTGCCATAATTGTTTACTCAGCATTTCCTTAGATGCAAACCATCTTCAAAACTTTTTCCTATATCACCCTTTGCTTGGTGTGGCCATATTAAAACCAAAAATGGAAGTAGTGTGTCAGAGAGGGAGGGAAAGGCTTGAATTTCAAAATAAAGAGGTACAGAACATTCCTGTCTCTATTAATATCTCTTTCATGGTGATGGATATTAAAATGCAGAAGACAATGGCTGGGGCAACTGCTCAACTCAGTCTGCCTCCTTTCAGAACTTCTTGTCAAATGTCAACCCATATGTGAGATATAACAGGGTTTGCCACATATGACCCCACAATCCTGGCCATAGGCAACTGGACGTGTTGGTTGGGGGGGTTCTCCTGACTGACGCTAGAGCAATCTCTGCCTCGGGAGTTTGTAATTAGGGCTGAGAGGCCACCAGTCATTTTATGTTTAGAAATGACCACTTTTCTTTCAACTATGCAAAGAGATGGAGATAGTTGAACTGTAGAGAATCAAAGGCGAAGCATATGCATTAAGAAGACCAAAGATACAAGACAGACAGGATGAATGCCCTGCGTTCCCTAAGGCTGTTCACCTCCTTGTTCCCTTGTTTCTTTCCTTTTTGCTTGCTTTGGCTTGATTTGATTCTTGTTATTAAATGTAACCCAAAGAAACTTAACTAATTCAGGTGAGAAACAGAATATTAAGAAAGGCAAAGTGGGAGAAGAACTTCTAAAATAGTTTGCTACTGCACAGAAATGAGGCAGAAAAACCAAGACCCCCAGAGATCTAAGGCAGCCTTGTTGGTCACACCTCTCCCACCTGTCCCCATTCAGAGAGGAAAAGCTTTCTCACTTGTCAGGCTACTCATGACAGTATCTAATCACCAAAATCTCTTCCAGAAAAGCATTCCAAGATCGTTGCCCTGAAAAATATTTGAAACTGAACTGTACAAGTTTATAAACAGACTCCTGCTTTTCACAGTGTAATGGAAACAACAGGACTGCCTGTGCATATCTTTGGGCAGGGAAATCTGCTAGGAGCTATGAAGCCTGAAACCAAAGATTCTTTGGAATATAATGTATGAAGATGATCTTTTTCTTGGCACACGTCCACAAGCCTTCAATCACTCTGTGAACTAAATTTCTTTCCATATGTTTTTCATTCATTTACATTTAAGATAAAAATTATTGGCCCTGAGAGCCATTTGATGAGTGGTGATTCAGTGGTTCTTTTCATTGTGATCTCAGTTCAGTGATGATGCATATCATCCACAAGATGTTCCAAGAAAGTGGAATCATTGCTGATGCTGACTGAAGTCATCACTTGGTAATAACAGACTTGCATAGTTTCTTTTACTCCCCAGCAAAGACGTCTGAAATAGGATCAATATCTCTTTCATTGCTCTATTTCAAATTCATTTATTTTGAGTTATGTTGGGTACCTAACATTCTCACTAGGACAAAGACACATTGTTTAGTTTTTAGGAATTACATGCATATCTTTTACCAATTGCTGCTCCTGAGAACGTATGAAGACACAATTCAAATCTCAATCTATTTTGGCGCCTCTTGCCTTAGTTTACATTCTAGGGAAAAGTTGTTCTTAGATTTATTTTTCATTATTAGAAACAATGAAAAAGTTTTTTATTATGGTCACATTTAAGCTGCACTGAGCTCTTTGACATGTAATTACTTCAGTTCTTCTCCTGACATTGCCAGTATGTATTATATTAACATTCAACATGTAAGCACAAAGAAGACTTCAAAAAGCAGCCGGTGATATAAAATATTTGAGCTATTCACCCTAATATCTGTCTGGTCATATCCTCTCTTTGATGAAATGCAATTTCTCTCTTGCCTTCTCTGAAGTTGTATCTGTCTACCTGATGTCAAAATACCAAATCATTGTGATAAGACAGTCCAAAATCAATGAAAAACATCCACTTACCAAGTTCTATAGTAACATATAACCCCACATTTTTTTCTTGATTGGGCAAAGGAAACAGTTAACAAAACAAAGAGGCAACCAACTGAATCGGAGAGGATATTTGCAAATGGCACTGCAAAGGGCTGATATCCATGGTCTATAAAGAACTCCTCAAACTCAACCACCAAAAAGAAGATGAACACATCAAAAAATGGGCAGGAGACATGAAGAGGCACTTCTCCATAGAAGGTATACAAATGGCTAACAGACACTTGATTGGGATTCTATATAAGAAAGTTTGCTGGATGTAAAGATAAAATAGAGATGGTCTTAGAGAAACTATTTTCATCACTTAAGAAAAAAATATATATTCCTCAGCCTTCCCTGAAACTGTCCCACTTCAGTTTTTAGAATGACAAAAGACATATTTTGCCTCGTTTGCCTGTGAAAATATGCCTTTTTGAGTGCATAGAAAACCTATATTATTTGAAGTGAAACTTGATAAATGTTTCATTTTTTAGGAACCCCAGGAAAAGAAATTTATTCCATTTTTACAAATAGCAAAGACTCTTTTTTTTATTCTTAGAACCATCTCTTCACCAGAAATTGAGATCATATACTGAATATTTCCTATGTAGAGAGGAATTATTCATAAAAGGTAGCAGAATGCAATTTTCCTTATGCCAATTATTAGCACTAACATTGAGGTTTTAATAAGTGCTGAGTATTTTGCAAATATTATCTCATTTAATCTTCTGTAACTCTACTGCCCAATTATTAGCCCATTTTACAAATAATAAAATGAAATTATAAAGGATTTAAATAAACTTGTCTGTAGTCACATAGCTGGTAAAGGAAAGAGCTAAGACTTGAGCCCAAGTTTCATCAAAGTCCAAAAGCTCAAATTCTGAGGAAATATCTATGATAAGTTTTGAAAACCACTATTAAGGAGAAGCAATTCCAGGATGCAGGTCTGGCCCTGCCATTTTACCTATAAAATGGGCTTGAGAAAGGCATGTACTTCGGCATAGATTTTTTTTTGTCTTTCTATAACATAGGGATAATAATAACTTCTATACCTGAGAGGGTCAAAGGAGATAGTTCCCTCAAAACTACTTCGATTCTGCCAAGTGCTCTTCATAGACACAATAGCAATATTAAATTCATCTGCATTTACAATCTTAGAGCATTGCATATATGTTTGCTGTTTAAGGTCACGGATGAGAACCAGTGTGTGCTGGGCAGCAAGGCTGTGCATTCTTTTTGAGTGAGGAGTGATTGGTACTGATTGCTCCAGCTTTTCAAGTCATCTGTAGAAATAGAAAATATTGTGTTTTATCTGAGGAAACAAGATACTGTTTCACAGTATTCACATTCTCATCAATTCCTCTTGAAGAACATATAATTACACAATGGCTGGCTCTGAATCCTGAGAGTAAAGAGTGAGAGATGGAATTGCAGAAATCTGTAAGATGTGAGGCGTGTGGTGGAAGATGCATATTTGCATCCACTTCCTTCCCGGAAATGATGGTTTCATTTTCTGAAAGAGAAATGGTAATGATAGTTTATGAGAGAAATAGACTGTTCTCTGAAACATCTGAAGAATATTCTTTGCTCAGAATAAAAAGTGGTTTGATAACTGATCATAGATCCTAATTTTTGTCAACTTTAATGTTTAGAAAAGTTCATTGGATGAGCTAATTTTGGTATTGGCATTCTCTCCTGTCCATATGTATATGTATATGTATATGTGTATATGTACATGTATGTATGTATATGTGTATATGTGTGTATATGTGCATATGTATATGTATACACATGGAAAAAAAGGCAGCATTAGTATTTGGAAAATCATCTCTTAAAGAGCGCTTACTATGTCTCAGCAAAGGCCTTCTTTTCCCTCATCTTATTTAACTCTCCCAGTGATTTTGTAGACGTTATTATCAGATGAAAACAGAGGCTTGGAGATATTACTATCAGATGAAAACAGAGGCTCAGTGACCACTCCTTACATCTGCTAATAATAATATTTGAGAACCTATTATGTGCCTGACATTTTGCATACATTATCTCCAGGCCTCACAACAACCGTGCAATGTCACTAACACTGTTCTTACTTAGCCATGGCAGACACTAATTCTCAGAAGACTTGAAAAAGTACCAGAAGTCATGCGTCTGGTAAATCACACAGCTAAGAATCCATGCCATGCTGGACCAACTTCAAAGCCCAAATCCACAGATCATGGTACAGATGATTATGAGTCTTCAATAGGCTCACTAGTTGTTAGCAGAATTCAGTTCCTCAAGGCAGCACCTCACCTTCTTTGTTGTGTGGTATACTCCACAATATAGCACTTCACCTCTCAAAGACCATCTCCAGAGCATTTCTCTTTAGGGTGCTGAAATAGTCCTAAAAAAACATAACATTGTAAGTCGAATGACATACCATAAACTTTGGCATATAACGTAACCTTATTAAGAGAGTGACCTCTCACCACTGGTCATTCAAGAATATGCCTACCACAGCTAGTACACCAAATAATTTTACTTAGAAGTACCATTAATCTAAACCCTATTAATTCTGTTTTGTATCATTAAAATTACAAGTAGTTGAGGAATCAAAAGAGGATACAGTTTTCTTTATAAAATTATGTAGGCAACATAATCTATATTAATGTCTTATTATCACTACTTCCCCACATATCTAGTTCTTGATAACAATTTTGTACATAAAAGTGAGTGCTCACAGGCATCACTAATTATTGTAGTATTTTTTATTACTGTAGTATTTTATTCTTTCAGTGATTTTTTTTCAGTATTTATACTTCAGTTGACTGATATAATTTACCATATAAAATTCAAAAGGAGATTTTTCTTTCAAGTTATATCTAAAATGTTTGCTTATATTTGAATATTTGGATATTAGCAATAAACTTAAATGGTATATCTTATCCCTATTAACACAGTTACAGTGATTACTTAGAATAGGAAGCTATGACTTAGAATAAGAAGCTATGTAATCACAAAAGCATAGATAATGCAGAATTCCAGGCATGTCAGATATAATGTCAAAGTCGGCATTAGGCTATTCAGCTTCCAAAATGCTGAGTTTCAAACAGGACCTAATACCGAAGCAAAAGCCATCAGTGTTGTTTCTGCTGATTTTCACTCATGGTGCCTTTAGAATTATTACTGTAGCCCTAGTTCTGACCCATTATTCATTCTCATATTCATTTACTTGTGTATTCTATTATTTTCTCTTGATTAATTTCACCAAAATTTTACCTTTTGGTTTTGTTAAAGAACTCCTGTTGGATTTTTGTTGTTGTTGTTAAATTTTCTGTGCCTCAGATTCTTTTCTTGTAAATTGGAGATTATAATAGTTCTCCTTAAAATTTGTTTTCTATTTCAATTAATTGATGTTCTTCTTATTTTGTTTTTTTTTCTACAATTTGGGTTTATCCTGCTCTTCCTTAAGTTCAATCCTTTACTTTTTAATTTCCCGCTTTTCTTGTTTCTGAATATGAGTATTTGAAACTATATTTTCCTCTAGCTACTTCTTTAGCTACATTGGACAAGTTTTGACACATTGTAATTTCATTATCTTTCAGACCTGTGTTAAAATTTTTAGTAATATTTATTCTCTGATCTAAGAGTTATTTATAAGTCTGAGTTCCTATTTATCAAATGCCTTGTTTTGACTGACCTTTTTATTGCACTTTGGTGAGAAAAAAATGATCTGATATTTCTTTTTCTGATATTCATTGAGACTTCCTTTATAGAACTGGAGTATGACCAATTTTTAAAGTTTTTGAACATTTCAAGAAGATTAGACATTTTTTAGTTGTTTTTATTTGGTAAACCATGGGAATCTTAATTAATTAACATAATTAAAAGTTTATTTCTCATGCAGGTTAAAGACCAGAGAAGATAGTCCTTTCAACCTGTGATTCAGGATTCAGGCTGTTTCCAGCTTTAGTTTCACCATTTTTGAAATGTGATTCTTAAAATGACCTTGTTGATTATCTCCATACTGAGTAGCCACCAGGGAAAAAAATCATGAAGAACAAGTTGGTCATATGCCCACAAAGGACTACAAGAAGAGCTGAAAAATATAGTCTAGCTCAGAGCCAGGAAGAAGAGGCAATAGATTTTATTGATTAGCTACAACACTCTCAGTTCAGATATTTTTTGACTATACAAATTATGCACTTTTATTATTTTTTAAGTACCAAACTACAACTATTTGTTTAGATTTTCCTACATATCTGCTAACGTCTTTGTTGACCATTTTCTTAATTTGGGCTTTTTTATAAAAGAATAGGCAGGTGATAAGGAAGGGACCAACTAACCCTGAAATGTCCATGAGTGAATCATCAAAAATTCATTTATCCACCACTGCTGTTCAACATAATGTTAAAAGTCCTAGCAACAGCAATCAGACAACAGAAAGAAATAAAAGGTATTCAGCTTGGCAAAGAAGAACTCAAACTCTCTCTCTTTGCAGATGACATGATACTCTATGTGGAAAGCCCAAAAGACTCTATGCCCAAACTACTAGAACTCAAACAACAATTTGGTAATGTGGTAGGATACAAAATCAATGCACAGAAATCAGTTGTATTCTTATACACTAACAATGAAAATATAGAAGGGGAAATCAGAGAATTGATTCTGTTTACTATAGCACCAAAAACCATAAGATACTTAGGAATAAACCTAACCAAAGAAGTCAAGGGTCTGTAATTGAGGAACTACAGAACACTCATGAAAGAAATTGAAGACACAAAAAGATGGAAGACCATTCCATGCTCATTGATCAGAAGAATAAACATTGTCAAAATGTCTATACTGCCCAGAGCAATCTATACTTTCAATGCCATTCTGATCAAAATTTCACCAACATTCTTCAAAACGTTGGAACAAACAATCCTAAAATTTATATGGAACCAAAAAAGGCCCCGAATCTCTAAGGAATTGCTGAAGAAAGAAAACAAAGCTGGGAGCATCTTGTTACCTGACTTCAGGCTTTATTACAAAGCTGTGATTACCAAGACAGCATGGTACTGGCACAAAAACAGACAAATAGACCAATGGAACAGAGTAGAGAGCCCAGATATGGACCCACAAATCTGTGGGCAAATCATCTTCGACAAAGCAGGAAAAAATATCCAGTGGAAAAAAGACAGTCTCTTCAATAAATGGTGCTGGGAAAATTGGACAGCTACATATAGAAGAATGAAACCAGACCATTCTCTTACACCACACACAAAGGCAAATTCGAAATGGATGAAAGACCTCAACGTGAGGCAGGAATCCATCAAAATCCTGGAAAAGAACATGGGCAGTAACCTCTTTGACATCGGCCACAGCAACTTCTTTCAAGACACGTCTCCAAAGGCAAAGGAGACAAAAGCGAAAATGAACTTCTGGGACTTCATCAAAATAAAAAGCTTCTGTACAGCAAAGGAAACAGTCAACAAAACAAAGAGCAACCCACAGAATGGGAGAGGATATTTGCAAGTGACATTACAGACAAAGGGCTGATATCCAAGATCTGTAAAGAACTCCTCAAACTCAACATCCAAAAAGAAGATGAACACATCAAAAAAATGGGCAAAAGACATGAAGAGGCACTTCTCCATAGAAGATACACAAATGGCTAATAGACACATGAAAAAATGTTCAGCGTCACTAGCTATCAGGGAAATTCAAATCAAAACCACACTGAGATCCCACCTTACACCAGTCAGAGTGGACAAAATTAACAAGTCAGGAAACAACAAGCTTTGGAGAGACTGCGGAGAAAGGGGAACTCTCTTACACTGTTGGTGGGAATGCAAGTTGGTGCAGCTGCTTTGGAAAACAGTGTGGAGATTCCTTAAAAAATTAAAAATAGAGCTACCCTATGACCCTGCAATTGCACTACTGGGCATTTACCCCAAAGACACAGATGTAGAGAAAAGAAGGGCCATATGTACCCCAATGTTCATAGCAGCAATGGCCACAATTACCAAACTGTTGAAAGAGCCAAGGTGCCCTTCAACAGATGTAAGGATAAAGAAGATGTGGTACATACATACAATGGAATACTACGCCTCCATCAGAAAGGAAGAATATCCAACTTTTGTAGCAACATGGACCAGATTGGAAGAGATTATGCTAAGTGAAATAAGCCAAGTAGAGAAAATCAAGTATCACATGGTTTCACTTACTTGTGGTGCATAAGGGATAATATAGAAGACAGTAGGAGAAGGAAAGTAAATGGGAAGTAGGGTAATTCAGGGAAAGAAATGAAACAAGAGAGACTTTGTACACAGAAACAAACTGAGGGACTTAGAGGGAAGGAGGTGGGGGATGGGAGAGCCTGGTGGTGGGTACTGGGGGCACCTATTGCATGGAGCACTGGGTGTGAGGAATGGGCAATGAATCTTGGAACACTGAAAAAATAAGAAAAAAAATTCATTTCTCATTCACACTATATGCCACATGAAGGTCACTGGAGCTGTGTCTCCTTAAAATCAGTCAGGGACCCAAGCTGATGAAGACTTTGTGCGCGACTCTGAGATTGCATGTACCTTATATCAGCAATAGGATGGTGAACACATAGCACTGTCTCTGTCACACTTCTCTCTGGTTTCATTTTCTTCTTTCCTTTAGAAATCTCCTCCTGTGGGGTGCATGGGTGGCTTAGTTGGTTAAGCAGCTCACTCCTGATTTCAGCTCAGGTCATTATCTCAGGGTTGTGAGATCAAGCCCTGCATTGGGCTCTATGCTCAGTGCAGAGCCTACTTGAGATTCTCTGCCTCTCCCTCTTCCCTTCCCTCCATTTGTACTCATGAACACATTCTCTTTCTCCCCTTCTAAAATAAATAAATAAGATCTTTAAAAAAAAAAAGAAGAAAAGAAAAATAAATTTCTTCCTGTGAACTTCTGCTGCTTGTAAGTACTCCTATTTTTTTTTGTTTCTCTGAATATGTCCTTATTTATCTCCATTATTTAAATATAAATAGTTTTGTTGGAATCACAATTATAGGTTAATTATAACTTTCTCTTAACATGTTGAAGGTATTATTTTGTTATCTCCTGGCCTTCACTGGGCTTCTAGAAGTTAGGAAACATTTTACTCTTTTATTCTGGAACTTTAAAGTTTATAAATTTTTATCACAATATGTATGTGTACCTCATTAACGATGTCTGGTACTCAGTGGTCCTTTCTGGAATTTCAGGCTTTTTTCTTCAGTTCAGTGAACTGGTATTCTATTATTCCTTTGTTCATTATTTCTCATCTGTTCTCCTTTGTCCCCTAGCAATTATATCATTCATACATTAGATATCCCAGGTCTCCCTTCCATATCTCATATTATTTTGATCATATTTCCTGTTTCTTTGTAAATTTGTTCTGCATTAATTGTTATTTCTTCAATTTGATCTTTAAGGTAACTATTATCCAAAATAACTATTTCCTACCATGTTGTCTTTCTTTAGAACTATTGTATCCCTGGAGCACCTGGGTGGCTCAGTTGGTTAAGCCTCCAACTCTTATTTTTGGCTCAGGTCATGATCTCAGCATGGAACCTGCTTAAGAATCTCTCTTTCTTCCCGGGGCGCCTGGGTGGCTCAGTTGGTTAAGCGACTGCCTTTGGCTCAGGTCATGATCCTGGGGACCCGGGATCGAGTCCCACATCGGGCTCCCTGCTCGGCGGGAAGCCTGCTTCTCCCTCTCTCTCCCCCTGCTTGTTCCCTCTCTGGCTATGTTTCTCTCTGTCAAATAAATAAAATCTTAAAAAAAGAAAAAAAAAAAAGAATCTCTCTCTCTTCCCTTTCCCTCCATTTGTGTACTCCTGCACACACACCCTCACTCTATTAAAATAATCAAATAACAACAACAACAAAAACCCTGTTGTACCTTTTTCTTTTCACTCAGAGAAACTACCATACTTCTCTGAGTACTGAAGCTATTGAAGAGATCTTCATATTTCTACTACAAAATCTGCAAGTCCCTTTAATGCACCTGTTCTCTTTGCCTTTGCCTTTACTGGAATGGTCAAATATTCCATCTGTGCTATAAATCCTAATACTTTGCATATTGTTATGGTTTTTGTATTATCATTCATTTCTTTCTGATATTTGCTTATATAAGCATACAACTATGCTAGAGTAGCAAGGAATATAACATCGTGCATCTGGAATCAACTGTGGAGATTTAAAGCTTCACTCTGCTCAATTTCTAACATTGGAACCCTGGAAACTTTAATCATGTTTGTTATAAATCTCTTTTCTCTTCCAATAAGGGAAGAAACACTAATACTTATCTCTTGGCATTGTTAAGATGAAATAATTTATTAATTTAAAGCAATTGGCATAGTGCCTTATCTATGGCACTAAATAAATGAAATTAATATTTTTCATTTTAAAAAGTGTCACTTGACCTACGGAAAGCTCTGATTTCTATCCAGTTGTCTGTTCCCTTTCACATAAAAACTGTTCTCACAATGTGTTCACACACTCTCTCATTTTCTGAGTCATCCCATATATTCCTTGACATGAAATACAATCAGCATGCTGGTAGCTTTCAAATCTCTCTCCACTCACCTATCACACTTGCATCCTAGATTCATGTCTGCTTATTCGATATCTCTATTTGTATGGCTCTTTTGCGTCTCACTCTTACCATGGTCAGAACTCAGTTTTTGACCTTGCTCCCTCCCCATTAAATGTTTGCTTTTCCAGTCTTTTTGATCTCCTTAAATGTCACCACCACATACCAAGTGTCTTAAACTAGACTCTTAAAAAATTATCTTCAATCCTTGAATTTCCTTTACCAACTACATCAGCCTACATAGTTCATTTCACCTCCAAAATGTATCTTGAGTCTGACCTTCGACCACTGTCTCCACAGTAAAAACCTTCCTCAATCCACACACTGCATGTCTATTTCCATGCACCAATATCGCCTCTAACTATTCTCCAGGTAACTGTCAGAATCGCCTTTTAATGATTAAAATTTTATCACACTGTGATCCAACATAAGATTCCCAATATTTTTTTCTTTTTGGAGCCTAAAAGTTGAGCTCATGTGAAACTTATAGATCCCTGTCTGATCTTCTCCTATTGCCTACCTCTCCTACTTCATCTTCATCATTCTTCTTACATTCACTATCTTCTAACCACTTTAACTTACTGATAGTTCATAGGACAATTAAACTCCTTCCTGCCACAGGGATCTCAGGCATAATTTCCTATGACTTGAATAATATCCATTTGCCAAATTCCTCCAGTTCTTTAGGTCTGTGTTAGCACCACGTAGAAAGGATTTTCCTACAATCCTGTGTAAAGTGAGACCTCCTCCTTTATTCCTATTTTACCACCCTTATTATCTTCACAGTAGTTCATACAACCTCTCATTTTCTTATATTGAAGCTCTTGTTTATTTCCTGTCTCTCCACTTGAATGTAAGTTCCTTAATGGCAGGGCCGTCTATCTTATACTCTGTTAATACACTGTGCCTGGTACAAAATAAGTTCTAGGTGATTTATTTGTTGAACAAATGAACAAATAAATGAAAACTAAAATGTTCCTGAACTATATTATTTGTTAATTCATCCTTCAAATTTTGAAGTGAAATAATGTCTTATTTCATTCCAGAAATACATTCTTGTGCTTAATTATCTCTCATCAAAAGACTTTATTACAATTGTAGTCAATTTTTCTTTTTTTTCTCTTCTTCCTTCATTTTTTCCTTCCTTCTTTTGTTCTTTTCCCCTTTTTTATTTTTGTCTTTGTTTTATTCCAATAGATTTATTTGCACAGAGCCACCAAGTTGGTTCTTTAGCTTAGTTTCCTTTCTTGTAATTTATTGTATCAGCTTACACTGATTGTGATGGTTCCTTGGCTGGTCACTTTTGAATTGGCCTAGGCTTGATGTCTCTCAAGCAATGGTAGACAGGAAGTCAGTGAAGGTAAAGAAGTAAATTGCTTTTCAGTGAGTCAAATGAGCTGTACAGCAAACAAACTGTAAATCAGGAAACTCTCTTTTAAGTCAGGAGTGATGAACTCTCCATGTTTTTCAGGTATAGGCCAACAGGCTGTCCTCATACAAGGACTGCAGAAGGTACTAGTGCTGCCTCTACTAAAAGAAACAATAATATCAATTTTTCCTAAAATAGGGCATCATACATTGAGCAGACTACTCCCCTCTCTCTGTTGAGAGGATACTCCAAGGATATCATTTTTTGTCACACTCAATGGCCTCCTCCTAGACTTAAAAAGTATAGCATATTTTCAAGTTTCCTGGTTCTTAATATTTTCTCCCACCTTCTGTTTAAATGGTTATATCCATTCAGGTACTTACTAAATTAAGTTTGGACATGCAGATGTATCAGGACTTCCTCTATGATCAGCTATCATAATCTCAATGGAAGATTAAGAGAGAGACAAAGGGGAAGAACACGTTTTTAAGCCTCTATCTCCCATCTATGTTTTTTTTTTTTTGAAAGTCTGGATTGAATCAAAAGGAGTAAATGTCCCTGTATGTCCCTACAATATCAAACTTGACTCGCGTATGAAATGAAACCTAGGTTTGGAATGAGGGCAAGCATAGCTGAGAAGAGGTAGCATAAAGAATTAGCTAGAGGGCACTTGGGTGGCTCAGTGGGTTAAAAGCCTTTGCCTTCTGCTCAGGTCATGATCAAGGAGTCCTGGGATTGAGGCCCTCATCGGGCTCTCTGCTCAGCAGGGAGCCTGCTTCCTCTTCTTTCTCTGCCTCCTTTCTGACTACTTGTGATCTCTCTCTCTCTGTCAAATAAATAAATAAAATCCTTTAAAAAAAAGAATTAGCTAGAAAATTTCATGACTTTCCAAGTGTTTTTGACCGTGAAAAAAAATTTGATTTCTGTCAATTAATTGAAATCCAGTAACATTGAAAAATCTAAAATCTCTTGCAATCCACCTTATAATGTATTATAATGTATACTATATATGGTATAGATATGATATAAAATGTCAAGATCAAACACTTTAATCAAACACATTTAACTAGATTCTACTGACTTATGGATTGCCTTAGATATTGTCAGTAAAAATATGTTGGGGGAGTTATAGAGAACTCTCCAGTTGTGATTTAGTCTCAAAGAATAAATGATGTTTATCTTGAGGTTTGCTAAATGACAAGAGGTATCAAAAGCTAGACCTTAAGCCAATTTATATATAAACAATGTGATTAAAATAACTAGCACAATTCAACCAATAGTATATTTCTCTGTCATTTTTTGAAGTTACTCCCCACTTGATCTACTGTAATTCCAATGCTTAGCACGAAGCATAGGACATAGAAAGCACTAGATGAGTAAAATGGTTGACCTATGTTCTAGAATAGAGAATTTAGTCTATGTGTTAATCATTATGGATTCTGTTCTTCATTGTAAAATGTAGCAGTCAGAAACAAAATTATACTAATGTTCAAAAATACTATTGATTTTATAAAAGTAAATAAAATATATAATAAAATAATTACTTGGAGGAGCAACAAAAATATGGATTTTTTTAAAAAGTCAAAAAGGAAAGTAGAAATCCCAAGGGTAAGAAAGAACCAGAAACAATAAAACTCTGAAGAAAATGGTATGTTATAGAAAGCAAATTGTAAACAATAAGAATATTAGTATGTTCTCTCTTCTATATAAAATATCTAGCTATGCAGTTATATTACTTAATAAATGAATCAAAGGAATATGTTCAGGTAGCATAACTTGATATGGGTTCCCACAGTTTGAGAAGTCATTCTTTTACGGCAATTGGTGTCTCATTTTTCTCTTATTGTTAAACTAATCCAGAAATAATAAATTTTTTTCTTTAAAGATTCCATTTATTTATTTGACAGAGAGAGAGAGATCACAAGTAGGCAGAGAGGCAGGCAGAGAGAGAGGAGGAAGCAGGTTCCCTGCCGAGCAGAGAGCCCAATGCGGGCCTCGATCCCAGAAATCTGGGATCATGACCTGAGCCAAAGGCAGAGACTTTAACCCACTGAGCCATCCAGGTTCCCAGAAATAATAACTTAAGAGAAGAAAAAACATGAGGAGGTCTGTCTGGACAGAAGTTTTTACTTTTTTTCTGAGTCTTGATTACTACTGGAACAAGTTTCTCTTTAAATATACTTCTTGAAAATAAAAGAAAAATAGGTAATCTATGGGAGTATTGGTAAGTTTATCTTTTTGCTGTCCTGATAACTGGTTTTATTGACACTTGAGTTTTGTAACACAGCCCACCAATAAATCTTGACGAAGGGGTATAGACTACATGGGTGGCAAAGGATGACACATTTACCCTTAGTTTTGTTTCTATTTAGAGAGGGTGTTTTTTGTTGGCTGAATTTCTGCTGAGTAGAGTAATTTCTGGACTAAAATGCAATGCTTTAGAAGTATTCCTAGCATTTGGAAAGGGCTCAAGAGCTGGTACATTATCTTAAATGTTATTTTGATGGCATAATGGTATTTAAATTGATGGGAAAATTCCTCCTCCTGCATCCTTTGTGGGAAGGCACTGTGGGAATGTGCATTTGGAATCATCCCATGACCTTTTATATGTTTATAGTGATAGCTGCTTTAGGACAATGAGAATCTATTGTAATTAATCTGATAAGATATAAAACCCTCTGCCTAGAAATGAACATGATCAAATATGTCTGAGACATGGAGGCTAAGCCAGAGAATTCCAGAACAGAAGAATTAATAAACTGAGGATGCAGATATTGGCATATATGAAGTTGGAAACATTCAACTTTTGAGAGGGCAAAAGGAACAAATATATTGTTTCTTATGGTATTATTAGGGAAAAGATGGCTGGATATAAAAAGAAATCTGATAGTAATAACAACTGAGGTTTTTTTTTTTTAAGATTATTTATTTTTGACAGAGAGAAACACAGCTAGACGGAACACAATCATGGGGAGTGATAGAGGGAGAAGCAGGCTTCCCATTGAGCAGGGAGCCTGATGTGGGGCTCGATCCCAGAACCCTGGGATCATGACCTGAGCTGAAGGCAGATGTTTAACGAATGAGCCACCCAGGTGCCCCACAACTGAGGTATGCTGAGCACTTACTAACATGCTCAGCCAGCACTGTGTAGTCAGTACTCTCCAAGCAATGGGTCATTTAATTGTCTTAAAAACCTAGTAAGACAGAAACTATGTTATCCCAATTTTAAAGATGAGAAAACTGAAATTCGGAGAGATTTAATGACTTATTCAAGATGACAAAGATATAGACATAATGTAGCTGAAATTTTATCCCATGGGTCTCTGACTCCTACATGCTTACTCTCTATCGTCTCAATAATATGCATTTATTGATCTGTATAAGATCCAAACATCTGCCTGTTCTTCTAAATTGAATTGTCTTCTGATGTCTACAAAGAGCAGCACTTTTGAATCTAGAACAAAAAGCTGCCTTTTCATTTTGGCTTAACTATGGGTTGTAAAATTTTAATTACCTTTTGTTTAGAAAGTGCTATAGAACCTGAACTTGTAATCAGTGCTGGAAGTAGGCACACCAAGGGGTTGTTGATTTCCCTAGTGAATTTGAGTATCATTTATGGAAATGTAATTACAGTGGAATCCTGTTATAACGATCAATTTGGGCAACCCCCATTTGATCATTACATCCAAATGATCACCACACACAGACCATAAAACAGCGAGCCTCTCAAACCAGACAGGCTCAACAGTAAAATATCCATCTTGCAAAAACAGTATTATTACCACTAAGTACTTGAGAACCAGCACAGGTCAGTCGAATTATAGGCTGCAATTAGCCCTTCTAAAGGCTGTAACATTCTTTAGCTAAATCATAACAGCTTACATGAAAGGTCTGAAATTCGACTAAGTCAACAAGTATTTATTATGTACCTGCTGTGTACTCCGACAGGGGTCAGGCACTGAGGAGAATGTAAAATAAATAGGAATTTCTTTTTGAAGCTCACTATCCATTTCAGGAAACAAGTTGCATAAACTCCTTGAAAAATCTTTCTTAAAATGAATGGGTACCCCTAAACCACCATATAATGCTATTGGTTAGTTTCACAGGTGAAAACTTCGGCAAGTAGAAAATAGTTTGGAGAATAATCTTTTGTCACAAAAATGACTGGAACAGGAAATGGGTTAGGCAATGGAAATAAATAGTTCCTTCCCTCAAAGCCAGCACTTAAATCAGAGACAGCAAAGGGGGAGCATCTCACATTCCAATTTCAATGAAGTGTTACCTAAGTCAGGGAGAGCAATGAGATTTTATCTCGCGTATCAATATCAATGACCTGCTAATGGCTGAGTGCACTGTTGGGCTGAGAAGGATCTTGAGGCCAAATGGAGACTCATGTGAAGGTGTAATATTAAGGGTGAGTAACTCCAGCATAGGGATTGCAGGTGGAAGCCACAGGTGAAATATTACACTTTGTCCTTTCTTAGGTTTCCTTAATGACAAGATCTCCAAATTGACATGCTTCCTATCTGATGACTTTCCTAAAATCATAGCACAGAAAACACTTTACTGTGCATTACACATAGTAAACTGTTTCTTACTTGCCTCTTTTATTTTTTCTTCCATTTTACTTTCCTGTTTACTCACACTCTGCTATAAACATAAGCAGAACTCAAGTTGCTACTTTGTCCATATCAATAATCCCCAGCTGACCACGCTTATTTCTGTCCTCAGCCCAGATGCTGTAATCAACTACTTTAACATTCCTCTAACACTTTATGTTCTAAGTAGTCAACATTTTTTTCTCAAAGCCTGTTGCTCAAGCCGGTCACATATAGAGACAAGCAGAGCACTTCACCACGCTACTTAGGTGGATACTCTCTCTCTTCTAACTCCTAGGAAGCCACAATTTATCAGAGCAGTAGTATCTGTCCATTTAAACTGCTATCTGTCCCTGTAACTACATGTTTCTAAACACCTGCCTAGTCCTTAGGGTAGAAAGAAGTTGCCTTGTACTTTGATTGCTTCCAAAACTCTCTTTATTTTCCTTTCCTCTCCAGAGAATCCACTACAGAATATTCCCTGATGATTCTCTGATGTATTATATTCCTGAACTTTAGTCCCAATTCACATATGTTGTACTTTAGCACACAGCATATATTGTGTGAAGCTTCTCCTAACCTCTCAATCTTTTGTGTAATCATTATATCTTGAAATGTGCTAAAATGGTATCAGAACAGAATATTATGATGATTTCTTTTCAAGTCTCTTTCTCGCATAACTCTGGGTTATATCTTTTCATTTTGGGGTCCTTATCACCTGACAGATTTCCAGACAGCTAATAATTTTCCCAAGGTACTTTTCTCAAGCTTTCTGGGCATTTTAAGAAGGGAGCCATAACCAAATAGACTTCTTGTTCATCATTGTTTCTGTTTTTTACCACATGCCTTAGAGAAAAGATATATGGCACATACACAACAATCTTCTGGACTAAACTGATACAGTTTGTTGAGAATGTTGACCTTATGGAGCTGAGCACTGATATTTGACCTACCCATCAATTATCCCCATTACTATAATAATTAGGGATAGATTCCCCACAACTCTCTGATAAGAATCAAATCATGCCTGAGGACTAATTATGTACTGATCCACAGCAGAACACGGACAGTGACTACATGTACCCAGAAGCTTTTATGATGATTAAGGTCCTAGTGTTTTCAACATTTAGGGGCTTTTCTACTCAGACCTACTCAGCTCTGGAGGGTTAAACTCATACAGTAGCTTGTAGTCTGTGTTTACTTTGAGGTTGGAGTAGTAGTAAGGCAGGATTCAAAATGAAGAAATAACTTGTTAAAATTCAGAAAAAGAGAAACAGTCATTTTTGAAAAAATAATGAAAACAGATCAGTAAATTTCATACAGACAAAAAAACAAGAGGAGGCTAAGATTGTAGCAGAGAAAATAAACGTGTATCATCTGGGCAGGACTGTGGGCTGGAAGGGACAGCCCAGATCGCCTGCACCAAAGCTAGCATTTTAAGAAGTATATTTTGTAATCGCATTCCTTCTCTTAGAAGCCCTAAGACAGGGGTGGGTGGTGGGGGGAGATAGAGAGAGATTGGGATCTACTGAAAATAGGACTTCCTCCAATGCTAATAGTAACTATGGTAAAACCATCACATCTCATTTTTGCTTGTGACTTTTCCCATATATCCTTTTCAGAAGCACGACAGTTTTTCCATTTTTACAGATACTGGAATGCAGATTACTCCTTCTACTCATCTTTGCTGATTTTTCTAGTAGAGTGGTTAGACCTGAGGGTACGGGCAGCAAACTGCTTGGATGGCAACTGCCTAGTGCTGAACCACTAAAAGAAGCACAGGTTGTGGGAATATTTAGCAAAGGTTAGCTATGAGCTGTCTCAAGAGGACAAAAGAAGGACATTTGACAGCCTCCCCATCTTAACAACCTAAGAAATTGTTTTCTCTATTAAGCACCTGGGAGACACATGACCCTAACATAATTCCTGAGTTCAGTTATTAGTGTGTGGATTAATCCTGAGTTCAGTTATTAGTGTGTGGATTAATCAGTTATTAGTGTGTGGATTAATCTATCCTAATTAATCTTGCAGGATTAATTAGGCCTAGAAAAGGAACCACAGACTAGGTCAGATTCATTGAAGATCGAAATGGTCAAGGGACAAGAACAGTTGACGATAGGGGAATAAACAGGTAAAAATAAGATGGAGGCGATGAAAGGATTTCTTGAGTGCACGTTTTTCCATCCACCGCAGGTTGCCTGTCTATCATATACAACAAGAAGTTTGAATGAGACACTTCAGATGGGAATTACAGGTCTGCCATGGGACCTTGGCCAATTTTTGAATTTCTGAATGATAAAAATGGGCCAAATGGTGCTTTCATATTGAGTTGTGAGGACTCAATAAGACAGCGGTATGCAAAATGCCTGGTGCAGAGCCTGGTATACAGGTGGCCATCCCTACACACTGTTTCCTTCCTTTTCTTCATGTCCCTTCATTTTTATTAGGCTATGCAGAATTTATCTTGAAGATACTTGTGAGTTTGATTTTAGTTTTCAGAGCCACTAAGTCAGGGATCAAGGAATCCTGAGGGCTGGCTCTATTTCCCTTGCTACCACTTGCCCTTCAGGGCTTGATCCTTCCAGTCAGGCTGTGCCCTGTGTTTCCAACGTAGGCTGTTTATTTTCTCCACTGAGTTGCATGAGAGCAAGAAGATAAGAGCCCCAGATTTGTGGAAGCGCCTGTGAGACTAAGACCAAACACAGAATTTCTGCAGGTACCAGGCCCTCCTTGAGGGGAATTACTATGTGTGTCATTTGGTGCCGTTGCTATACCCAAGGTGAATATGAGATATCAACCTCGAGATTGTATAGATTATGGAATGCGGACATTGATGGATGACAAAAACTCATTCAATTACAATTAGGACTCATTCAATTACAATTAGGACAAAACAAACAGTGTTTTGAAATGAAGCTCACAGTGGGAAGGGAGGGGGAGAAATTCCTATCGCGTTGTACTGATAGTTTTCCTTCTCTAAATGAGCATGGCAGCCAACAGGTTATACAGAAGTGCCTCTGGCAGTAGAGATGACAGTGACATTAGCAGCATTTGGGAAAGAAAACAAATTGGCATCATCAAAATACGGCATGCACCTCGTGAATTTATTTCTTTATTATTTCTTTTACAACTTGCGTAGCATACATATGGATCTATAATAGCTGTTCAATGTAGTAACTGTGCAGTACAGAATATTCCAGAACTGCACATAGATACATAGTTCAGTGCACTAATTATGGCATTAGGTATTGCCTCTTTAAATAGAGAATTTGGCACAGTAAGAGTCAATTAAAAAAGAGAGAGAAAGAGACAGTAATACGACTTTTAGAGTGATTCAGACCTGGGCTTGAATTCTGCCTCTACCTCACAGTAACTGTATGTCTTTTCCAAATTTCTTTCTTTTTTTTTTTAGCTGGAAAATGAGAATATTAACACTTGTCATGCAGGATAGTTGTCCTTAAATAATTCTAATGAACGCTGCTTCCTTGTTACTCCTCGTTAACTCCTACTCTCTGTAAACTGAGATAGGATCCTGGACATGTACCCCTAAGGCCACCAGAGACTCAAGTGGCCCCTAGTTTGAGAAGTTTACTTCAACTACTCTGAATTATAAATGCCTGTTGATTTTGCTGTCTCCTCCAACTAAACGGAATTTGAGAGAAGAACCCAATACTCATTTTCTACAAGCATAAATTAGTGCATGAATACCTGAATTAAACAGTCAAAAGGTAGGCATTTCCTGTTTCTTATGAAACTGTATCAACTCTGTAACATTCAGTGTTAAAAGTGGTAACCTGAAATGTATCTTCTGAAGCCATCAGGGAAAATCAGTTACCAATACAACTGTAGCTGACCTTCATGCTTAAATCCCCCTCAGGTAGATGGGCATAATATGAAGTGGGTTTTCATATTTATTTTGAATATAGAAACAAGATCAGAATCTGGAACTGGAAGGTTTCAACATTTTAATGAATAACCACTTTTTTTTTCAGAATTGTTTGTCTCATGTGTGTATATAAATAATAGTATGTCTTTATGTATAAATTGTCTTACATAAATCCAAGTGTTATGTATTGAGATTAGAAAAAGACAAATATTGGTTTAAATTTTTTTCTTCAAAGAACCCTAGAAAACTAGTTCTATAAACACATAATGTAGGAAAACAATCAAAATAGAACTATATACTTTCAGGCAGGGTATAAACAAGTGACAAAATGGCTGTCAGCAAAATTTTACATGAGCCTGAAGGCAAGGGTCTTTGCATGTTTTATGGAAAAATGTTAAGCTTATAAAAACATTAAAAATATATACATCTGTGCATACATAAAAATATATGTGTGTATATATGGTATGATATGCATATGTTATAGCATAATAGTAGTATAATGTATGCATACTATATGTACATATATGTATTATATATACACATGTGTACAATATAATGCTAACCTATATTTACATATATAGGTATAATGTATATATGCATACACACACAAATATACACATATGATGGGGTTATGACCATGCAGTCCTCATCAAAGGAGGTAATTATGGGACTATTCCACTCATGACATAACTGTTTTCCCTAGTAACAGGAGTGAGTGTGGCATATAAAGTAGACATTGGGAACAGAAGGGCTTTTTTTTTTCAGTGAAATTACCTTCTTTCCTAGTTTAGATTAGATTATTTTCAAAGGGCAAATCAAAATGTATTCTTAGAAAACCAAGATAAAATAAGACACACACACAAGAAATCATAATAAAATCTCAGGACGAAAAATGCTGCTCTTTCTCACCAAATGCTGCACCACTTAGTTGTGTTTTGTCCCGCCCAATGAGCAGTTTTCCACTCTAGGCCTCTCTACATCTTAAACAATTGGGAGGCTAAGAAGATAGTTTGCAAAGCTTTTTCTTGACCCTGTGAGCTGCCCTCTTTGTGGTCCCTGCCAACTACCGTTCCTGGATCAGTGTTCATTCTGCTGAGAATGAATGGCACTGATAACATTGTGCATTCCATTTTCTTCCTCTTAGACTTGTGTTGTTTAGATGCACTGAACCCACACAGTGTTATGAGGTAAAAGCTACACTCATGACCTGTAAAAATAAATGTCACTTTCTGAGATACTGGGGAGGGGTTGTGCCCCGGGAGAATGTGCTGCCATCCCTAACAGCAGCACATGCATCACTGTGATGCTCAGAAAGTAACAATGTTCTAAAGAAGAAGGGAACATATGTGAAACAGTCATTTTACTCACAACAAGGTCAGAGAACAAAGCACTGTGAAACCAAATGAGGAAATTGGGGCATGAAGATAATTATTTTAGAATATTTCTGGAAATATGTTAACCAGTCAAGACAGCATTTTTCTAAATTGTGGCATTATAATTTTGCACGGGAATTTTTTTTATGAGCATTTTTGTCACTTTCAGAGAGATCTATTATGATACGTAGTGCTGAAGGGAACATGTTGACATGTCTGAGAGCTAAAACAAACGTGAAGAATGAAGCTGAAAATAGCAGGCTGTGAAGAAAGCATTAAAAAGCACTGGGTGGCACTCAGCATTGTACATCTAGAATTCAGAGATGTGTTAGGAGAAGGCGTTAACATGGCACTCGTAGCATGCTTTTCTGTGAAGGAATTAAGAAGGGCACATCATTTGCTATCATGGACTACAGTAATTGGTGTCTACATCTCTATGCTCCTCCGTTGCCAGTAAGGAAACACATGAAAAAGATGCAGTGCCTCTTCCCTGGCATAGGGCATTCCTGAAGGCTTGGGAAAATCAAATCCTATTATAAAACTAGAAATGGTTATTCTTTTTTGATTAATCTTCAATGGAAATGGCTCTTAATATTTAACCTTTAAGATTCTTTGTCTAAGCCATATGAGGTTCAACTCCCTTTCCTTTGCTAGCCATTCCTAAATATTAGTTCTTTATATACCCCTATCTCTATCTCTTCATATATATATATATCTATATATATATATATATATATATAGAGAGAGAGAGAGAGAGAGAGAGAGACATAATGGACATAAAACATTGTATTATTTTCAGGCTTAGAACCTAATGATTCAATATTTGTGTACACTGTGGAATAATCATCACAATAAGTCCAGTTTCCACAGGCACCATATAAAACGACTTAATATACAATACAATTCTCCTGACTGTAGTCACCATGCTGTACATTACATCCTGGTGACTCACTTATTTTATGAATGGAACTTTGTACCTCTTGATTTCCTTTTTCCATTTTGCCCACCCCTAACACCCTATCCCTCTGTTCTCTGCACCTATGAGTTTTATTTTCTCGTTTGTTTTTTGGATTGCACATATAAGTTAAATCCTATGATATCTGTCTTTCTCTTTCTGACTTATTTCACTTAGTGTAATGCCCTTAAGGTCCACCCATGTTGTTGCAAATGGCAAGATTTCATTCTTTTCTATGGCTGAGTAGTAGTCTTTGTAGATCTATAAATATACATCTATTTCATATCTCTTTCATCCATTCATCCACTAATGATCAGTAGATACTTTGGTTGTTTTCATATCTTGGCTGTTGTGAATAATGCTGCAATGAACATAGGGGTGCATATATATTTTCAAAATAGTGTTATTGTTTTCTTTGGGTAAATACCCAGAAATAGAATGACTGGGTAATATAGTAGTTCTGTTTTTAATTTTTTGAGAAATGTCTATATCGTTTTCCATAGTGGCTGCACCATTTCACATTCCCACCAACAGTGCATGAGGGTTCTCTTTTCTTCACATCCTTCAAATACTTGTTATTTCCTGTCTTTTGATAATAGCCATTCTGACAGATGTATGATGATATCTCATTGGGGTTTTGTTTTGCATTTCTCTGATAATGAGTGATGTTGAGCATCTTTTTGTGTGCTGTTGACCATCTGTATGTCCTCTTTGAAAAATCACCTATTCATATTGCCCATTTTTTTAATTAGATTACTTGGGATCTTGTTGCTGTTGTTACTGAGTTTATAGGAGTTCTTCATACATTTTGGGTATTAGCTCCTTATCACATATGTGATTCACAAATATCTTCTTCTATTCAGTAAGTTGCTTTTCACTTTGTTGATGAGTTTCTTGGTTTCCTTTGTAGATAGTGCAAACGTTTTTTTTAGTTTGATGTAGTCCCATTTGTTTATGTTTGCCTTTATTGTCATTGCCTTAATGACAGGGAGTCAGGGAGTCGTGGGATCTAAAACAGTATCCCACACCTGGGTGGGTTGGGTGGCTCAGTCTGTTAAGCATCTGCCTTCAGTTCAAGTCATGATCTCAGGGTCCTGGGATCAAGTTCCGCATCAGGCTCCCTGCTTAGTGGGGAATCAGCTTCTCCCTCTATCACTCCCCCAGCTCGTGATATCTCTCTCTCTCTCTCTCTCTCACTCTCTCTCTCTCTCTCTCTCTCTCTTTCTCTCATGCTCTTTCTTTCAAATAAATAAATAAATTTTTTAAAAAAAGTATTTTCAAGAGCAATGTCAAGGAGTTTACCACCTATGCTTTCTTCTATCAGTTTTATGGTTTCTGGACTTATATTCAAATCTATTACCCATTTTGAATTATTTTTGTGTATTGAGTAAGATAGAGGTCCAACTTCATTCTTTTGCATGTGGCTATCCAGTTTTCTCTGGACCCTTTATGAAGAGACTGTCTTTCTCCATTGTATATTCTTGGTTCCCTTGCCATAAGCTAACTGACCGTGTATTTATGGGTTTATTTCTGGGCTCTATATTTTCTTCTATTGATCTGTGTGTCTGCTTTTATGCCAATACAATATCGTGTTTTGATTATAGCTTTGTAATATAGTTTGAAACAAGGCAGAGTGATATCTCCAACTTTGTTCTTTCTCAAGATTGCTTCAAGCTACTTAGTCTTTAGTGACTCCATACAGATTTTAGGAATGCTTGTTCTATTTCTGTGAAAAATGTCATTGGAATTTTGATAGGAATTGTACTGCATCTACAAGATGAATGCCTTGGGCAATATGGGTATTTTAACAATATTAATTCTCCCAATCCATGAGCATGGAAAAGCTTTCCATTTCTTTGTATCTTCTTCCATTTCTTTCATCAGTGCCTTGAGTTTTCAGTGTATAGGTCATGCACCTCTTTGGTTAATTATTACTAGGTATTTTATTATTTTTGAAACAGTGGTAAACAGAATTGTTCTCTTAATTTCTCTGATAGTTTATTAGTGTAAAAAATACAGCAGTTTTTTGAGTATTGATTTTGTATCCTGAAACTTCACTGTTTTGTTTTTGAATTCTAATAGTTTTTTAATAGGGTCTTCAGGGTTTTTCTAAGTAAAATCAAATCATCTACAAATAGTATCAGTTTAACTTC
>PITA01001986.1:59506-175414 GCA_004023965.1 Spilogale gracilis
TTTTTTTTTTTTTTTTTTTTTTTTTTTTTTTTTTTTTTTTTTTTTTTTTTTTTTTTTTTTGCCTAATTGCTCTGGCTATGATTTTCAACACTATGTTGAATAAAAGTGGCAAGCATAGGCATCTTTGTCTTGTTCTTGATCTTAGAGGAAAGCTTTAAGCTTTTAACTGTTGAGTATGTTAGCTGTAGGCTTGTCATATATAACCTTTATTTTGTTGGGGTATATTTCCTATTTACCCACTTTTTGGAGAGTTTTTATTTTATTTTTTTTAAGATTTTATTTATTTATTTGACAGAGAGAAATACAGCCAGAGAGGGAACACAAGCAAGGGGAGTGAGAGAGGGAGAAGCAGGCTTCCCACCGAGCAGGGAGCCCGATGTGGGGCTCGATCCTGGGTCTCCAGGATCATGACCTGAGCAGAAGGCAGTCGCTTAACCAACTGAGCCACCCAGGTGCACCTGGAGAGTTTTTATTTTAAGAGCATGTTGAATTTTTTTCAAATGATTTTTCTACATCTATCGAGATGATCATATGACTTTTATTCTTCATTTTGTTACTGTGTTATATTATGTTGAGTAATTTGTGGATATTGAATCATCCCTACTTCCCTAGAATAAAACCCACTTGATCACGGTGCATGATTTTTTTAATGTATTGTTAAATTTGGTTTGCTAGTATTTTGTTCAGGATTTTTACATCTATGTTAATCAGAGATACTGGCCTGTAATTTTCTTTTTTCTTAGCCTGCTTTCTGTATCATGGTAATACTGGTCTTGTAAAATAAGTTTAGAAGTGTTCTCATATCTTCAATTTTTTGGAAGAGTTTGGGGGAAATGCCTGTATCGCTATGAACTTCTCACTTAGAACCATTTTTTGTTGCATCCAAATTACATGGCTCTTTTATTCTCAGCTTATATTTGTTTGTTTGTTTTTTAACTTTTGGTGTTAAAAAAAGAAGACTTTTCTTTCATGATATAATGCTAATAATAAACATTCATTTTATTGTGTTGCTTAAAATTTTACCAGTTTGTGAAATTCCAAACTATTCAGACCAGAATATACAATCACACAATTTCATTCAAAACTTTAACCAAAGTTATTGCATTTTTAACAAATAATTATAGAACTTTTTTATAATGAAAATATGTCATGCCTATTTCATAACACAAAGAGGTGTCTTTTAGCATCTCTGGTGTTTAGCATATTCTTTTTTTTCTTTTTCTTTTTAGAAAACTCATCTGACTACTGATATGATAAATAATGAGTTCTAAGCACTTGAAATATAGTAATTTAACCATCTTGAAAACCACATTATACAGGTTACATTAGTCAATGTTCTTAGTAACAAGAATTCCCTATCTTTAAGATTGTTTATGGAAATTAAATAAGATAATGCATGTAAAACATATAGTCAAGGTTATAAAATGTTATGTATTTTCACTTCCCTGAAGAACTATTTGATGGTGAAAAATATTGGTTATCTTTGCAGTGCTTACAATAAAAACCATAGTAGACTAAAATTATGATGCATATAGTATCTGGTATACTCTGCTGTACAGAGTTGGTTCTGGCAAAGCTTAATATAGGAGGTTCAGTGTTTTTGTTTGCAGTCATGAGTCCAAATCACCATTTCTCTGCCCCCAAAGGAGATATCTTATTCAGCACCCCATATCATAATGCATATTTTAGTGGGCTTGAAAGATATTACTCCATCACCAAAATATATTATTATAAAATACAATAAGTGCTGTGGCATGAAATATGCAAGGTAAAATAAAAATGTATGGTGTGTATCTGCCTCTTTTCTGAGGAAACGACATTTGAACTCAGATGAATAGGACAATCAGAAGTTAGTGAAGTATCCCCTGCAAGGGTAATGGTCAGGATCGGGAGTGAGTAGGGTGAATTAAAGAAAGTAAAGGTCAACACGGTTATGGCACAGTGAGTTAGAAGATGGAGAACAGTGTCATGATAAAGGAAGAGGTAACTTCTCAAGGGTACGGTAGGGCAGACTTATTTGAACAAGAAGAAATTTCCATAAGGCAGGAGTAAAAAAGATACATGAAAACTAGAGTGGTTAAGACTTATACTGTAGTGATCCACTAGGTTTTCAGACTAGATATTGACCATTTATAAAGCCCATGTAGAGAAAAGAGACATATCAGAGAGTTGTGGGATAAGACCATGCTCCCTGCAGAATATCTGGAGGACTCTAGAAAACCTCGACACTTTCAGCAGAACAATATCCCGTTTTGCTGTATAAGAAATCTAACAAGCTCAGGTGGATTAACACCTCAAAATTTTTGAAAAATTAAAATCCTGCTGAAGATGAATTCCCAATTAAAAATGACAAATCATATAAAATAAACCACCCTCGGAGAAAATCAAAAGACGTAATTGTACTATGAAGCTGGTGGAGTCTTTCGGGTTTTCTACGTAAAGGATCATGCCGTTTGCAAATACTAAAGTTTGACTTCTATCTTGCTGATTTGAATAACTTTTATTTCTTTTTGTTCACTGATTGCTGAGATTAAGATTGCAGTTACTATGTTAAATAGTAATGGTGAAAGTGGACATCATTGTTTTGTTCCTAACCATAGAAGAAAGGCTCTCAGTTCTTCCCCACTGAAGATGATATTAGCTGTGGGTCTTTTGTATATGACCTTTATGATGTTGAGGTATGTTCTGTCTATCTCTACTTTGTTGAGGGTTTTTCTCAAGAATGGATGCTGCATTTTGTCAAATGCTTTTTCTGCCTCTATTGACAGGATCATATGGTTCCTACCGTTTCTTTTACTACTGTGGTGTATCCCATTGATTGATTTATGAATATTGAACCACCCCTGCAGCTCAAGAATAAATCCCACTGGATCATAGTGTATAATTCTGTTAATGTGCTGTTGAATTCAATTTGCTAGTGTTTTATTGAGAATTTTTGCATCCATGTTCATCAGGAATATTGACCTACAATTCTGCTTTTTGGTGGGGTCTTTGGCTGGTTTGGGAATCAAGATAATTCTGGCTTACTAGAGTGAGTTTGGAAGTTTTCTTTCCATTTCTATTTTTTGGGACAGTTTGAGAAGAATAAATATTAACTCTTCTCTAAATGTCTGGTAGAATTCCCCTGGGAAACCATGCAGACCAGGACTTTTGTTTGTTGGGAGATTTTTGATTACTCATTCAATTTCTTTCCTGGATCTGCTCAAATTTTCTATTCCTTCCTGTTTCAGTTTTAGTAGTTTGCAAGTTTCAGGGAATTTGTTTATTTCTTCCAGATTGCCCAGTTTGTTGGCAAATAATTTTTCAAATAATTTTGGAACTGTATTCTCTTACAGTTGTCTGTATTTCTGTGGAGTTGGTTGGGATCTCTCTTCTTTCATTCATGATTTTATATATTTGAATTTATATATATTTTTTCTTTTTGTTAACTCTGGCTAGGGTTTTATCAATTTTATTAATTCTTTCGAAGAACCAGCTCTTAGTTTTGTTAATCTATTCTATTGTTTTTTATTTGTTTGTTTTTGTATTACTTATTTCTGCTCTAATCTTTATTATTCCTCTTCTTCTGGCTATAGGTTTTGCTTGGTGTTCCTTTTCTAGCTCCTATAGGTGTAAGATTACGTTGTGTATTTGAGAGTTTTTCTTGCTTCCTGAAGTAGGCCTGTATTGCATTATATTCCTCTCTAAGGACTGCCTTTGTTGTATCCCAAGGGTTTTGGACAAATTTTCATTTTCATTTGCTTCCATGTACTTTTTTGTTTTGTCTCTAATTTCCTGGTTAACCCATTCATTCTTTAGTAGGATGTACTTTAACTTCCATGTAGTTTAGGTCTTTCCAAGTGGTCTTTCCAAGTTTTTTCCTGTGGTTGACTTCAAGTTTCATATCATTATAGTCTGAAACTATGCACAATATGATCTTGATCTTTTTGTACTTGTTGAGGGCTTATTTGTGACCCAGTATGTGGAGAATGTTCCATGTAAACTCAAAAAGAATGCATACCTTGCTTCTTTAGGATGAAATGCTCTGAATATATCTGTTAAGTCCATCCAGTCCAGTGTGTCTTTAAAGTCATTGTTTCCCTGTAGATTTTCTGCTTAGACGATCTGCCCATTGCTGTAAGTGGGGTGTTAAAGTCCCCTACTACCATTGTGTTTTTATCACTGAGTTTCTTTATGTGTATTTTTAATTGATTTATATATTTGGGTGCTCTCAAGTTAAAGGCATAAATACTTATAATTGTTAGATATTCTTGATAGATAGACCCCTTAGTTATGATATAATTCCTTTCTTCATCTATTGTTATGTCTTTGTTTTAAAATCTAGTTTTTCGGGGCGCCTGGGTGGCTCAGTTGGTTAAGCAACTGCCTTCGGCTCAGGTCATGATCCTGGAGACCCGGGATTGAGCCCCACATCGGGCTCCTGACTCAGCGGGAAGCCTGCTTCTCCCTCTCTTCAAGAACTTCCCCTTCTTGTGTTCCCTCTCTTGCTGTGTTTCGCTCTGTCAAATAAATAAATAAAATCTTTAAAAAAAATCTAGTTTGTCTTAGAGTGCTTGGGTGGCTCAGTCAGTTAAGTGGGTGAATCTTGATTTCAGGTCAGGATCTCAAGTTCATGAGATCAAGCCCCACATTGGGCTCTGTCCTCAGCATGGAATCTGCTTGGAATTTTCTCTCTCCTCTCCCTCTGCCCACCCCACCCCCAATTTTTGTGCTTTCTTTCTCACTCAAAAAAAAAATGACAAAAAATAAAAAGGAAAAAAAAGAAAAAAAGAAAGAAAGAGAAAAGAAAAGAAAAATAAAATCTAGTTTGTCTGATATAAGTATGGCTACTCCAGCTTTCTTTTGATGTCTGTTAGCATAATAAATGGTTCTCCATCCTGTCACTTAAAATCTTCATCTAAAATGAGTCTCTTCTAAGCAACATACAGATGGATATTGTGTGTTTGTTTGTGTGTGTGTGTTTGTTTGTTTGTTTGTTTTCTACCCATTCTGTTACCCCATGTCTTTTGATTGGAGCATTTGGTCCATTTACATTCAGGATGATTATTGAAAGATGAATTTAGTGCTATTATAGTACCTGCAAGTTTGGTGTTTCTGGTGATGTTCTCTGGTCCTTTCTAGTCTTTGTTGCTTTTGATCTTTTTTCTCCACTCAGAGTCATGCTTAAAATTTTCTGCAGGGTTGGTTTAGTGCTCACAAACTCCTTTAGCTTTTGTTTGTCTGGGAAACTCTTCATCTCTCCTTCTATTCTGAATGACAGCCTCGCTGGATAACAAATTCTTGGCTGCATATTTTTCCCATTGAGCATGTTGAATATATCCTGCCACTCTTTTCTGGCCTGCCAAGTTTCTGTGGACAGATCTGCTGCAAACCTGATCTGTCTTCCCTTATAGGTGAAGGAGTTTTGTTTTTTTTTTTTCCCTTGCTGCTTTCAGGATTATTTCCTTATCGGTGCATTTTGTGTATTCGACTCTGATATGCCTTAGGGATGGTTAGCTTTTGCTGAATTTAATGGAAGTTCTCTGTGCTTCTTGGATTTTGATGTCTGTGCCTTTACTTAAATTAGGGAAATTTTCAGTTATAATATTTGAATAAATGCCCTGCCCATTTTTCTCTCTCTTCATGTGACTCCTGTTACAAATCTTATTATGTTTTAACAAGTCACTGATTTCCATAAGTCTGTCTTGTGATCAATTACCTTTCTTTCCCTCTTCTTTTCAGCTTCATCATTTCCCATAATTTTATCTTCTATACCACTGATTTGTTCCTCTGATTTGTTCATCCTTGTTTTTATTGCATCCATTTGGGTTTGCAGCTCAGTTATAGTATTTTTAATTTCAGCCTGACTAGATTTTAGTTCTTTTATCTCTGTAGTAAGGGATTCTGCAGTAGGGGATTCTTTTATCTCTGTTTTTTTCAGGGCTAGCTGGTAACCATATAATCATTTTAAATTCTAATTCAGACATCTTACTTATGTCTGTATTGATTAAATCCCTGACTGTAAGTTCTACTTCCTGTCTTTCTTTTAGGATGAATTTTTCCATGGCATCATTTTGTCCAGAAAAGAAAAGTCAAAAACAAAACAAAACAAAACAAAACAAAAACTAAAAAACAAAGGAAAACAAACAAACAAACAAACAAACAGATCCTGGATGTGTTTTGCTCTGCTTTTTAAAAGAATCTAGGTCCAAAAATTTAAAAATAAATAAGAAAATGAAAACATATATATTTGTTTGAAAGCAAATTGTTCATATTTGTATAATTTATAATTATATATAGATATATTTTATAATTTATAACCAACTTATAATTGTTTATAAACAAACTCATATTGTTATATATATGTTATATAAACAAATATACATGGAATTGGAAAATAAAATTTAAAAAATGAAAAAAGGATGAAAAAATACTGAAATACAAAGAATAAAAGTCAAAAGGAAGCTAGGTCCTATTACCTTAGAGCTGAAGTTTTGCAGACTTCGTGTGAACAAGGTGTCTGTGCTGGTCTCTTCGGGGAGGGATCTGTCATACTAATTCTCAGGTGGATTTGCCCCAATGGAAATGCGCCTCCAGGTGCAGGGGCCAAGGCTTGATATAGCATCTCTTGTCTCCACTAGGTGGTGCTGTTTTGCTCCCTGAAGACTCATTGTTGATGGATGAGATGAATATGGTGGCACACCACTCCCTAGCCCTGGAGCTGAAAGTTCAGGCCCCCAGCTCTTCAGGGAGCCCTCAGAAAAAAGCAATCAATCACCCTTCTTCTGTCCCCAGTTTCTGTCTGAATCCTGTGTTCACCCTGCCTGTGTCCAAGGTGTTTTCTCAGACTTGCAACTGAGTTTCAAAATTCCAAATATTAGGGATTTCCGTGGTGCAGATTCACACTGTTTCTCTGGAGGAGGGTCTACCACGCTTTTGCTGTTTCTCGGGATGTTCCAGGAAAGTGCACGACCACAGGGCAGTTTGGAGTTTATGGCAAAACACAGCAGAAAGGCAGCACCAACACTCACTGCTCTCAGTCAGTGTCCAGGCTCCTATGCCTGGCAACAGTGCAGCATATTGGCGCCATTATTCTTGTGACCCAAGGGATCCTCAGATCTCCCTGTCGCTCCCGCGATTCCTCCCTGCTTCGCCACCTGAGGCACATCCCTCATGTTAGTGGACTTCTAAACGTTCAGGTTTTGCACTGTGCTGCTTTTTATGCTTTGTGGTAACCTCCATGATCAGGGCTCCTTTCCTGCCACTGTATATAGTTATATCTCCCCCACGTCAACTCTCCACACCTCTTACCTTCCAAAAGGTGGTGGCTTTTCTACTTGTAGGCTTTTAGTTTTTAATCCTTTCAGACCTCCAGTTGATTTCTTGGGTGTTCAGAATGATGTGATAATATTTAATTGTGTTCCAGGCATGAAACAAGCTTAGAGTCGCCCTACTCCTCTGCCATCTTAATTCCTTGCCCTGCTGATGCTCTGTTTATCATTTTAAAGAAATATTTACTTTGACAACTAAATTTGAATTAGTAATTTTGTATTATTCCCTTATAGAAAGTCCTAAAACTTGTACAAATATCAGATCCCGCAGTATCTGGATGGACGAGCATAAATAACAACAAAAGAATTAAAACCTAAACAAATACCCCCCCACGTGCCCAAGAAAAAACAACTTGAAGAATTATAAAATAAGCATGTTTAACTTGATTAAACATGTTTTTGAAGAAAAGTAAATCATGAAGAAGAAATGTGCTACATGAAAAGAAAAACCTACAAGGTGTTTTGTGAAATAATCAACCAGATCTTCTGAAAAGAAAAATATATACATATGTAGTCATAGAAATTATAAAGCCATTGGGCAGGATATATAGGCATCTTTGAATATAGAATTAATGGAAAAGTATAAATATGAGATCACTTTGAAGGAAACAGAAAGGAAGTGATAAAAATTATAAAGAGAATATTAAGATATATGTTATTTAAAGGGAAGTCACAATACATATTTAACAAAGTCCCAGAAGAGGATAATTTAAAAAATGGAGGAAAAAAGTTATTTGCAGAAAGAAAAGGTAAGAATTTTTTTAGAATTAAAAACAATACAGGTTTTCACATTGAAGAAGCACATTGAATCACAAGGGAAAATAACAAGAAATACCAACTTGAGTACCTCATGGTACAACAGCAGCTCATGAATGCAGAGACTGTATTAAGTTACTAGAAGGAAAAATAGTTTATCTACAAAATAACAAGAACCAGACAGACAACGGGACTTCTTATTAGCAATAATAAATCCTAAGAAGCAGCTAGAGTAAATGAACTGTCACTATAAAATTCTATAAAACATTCATTCACATTTGAGTGAAATAAAGGTCCTTGCAAGAAAACAAAAACTAAGAATATTTTTACTCTTCGACGACCTTTGCTAAAGAGCTACTGAAGAAGAAATAAATTGCATACAAAAGTAATAGTAAGGGGGGAAAATTGTACATATTAATAAATCTAAAACAACGTATAAATTAATAGTCAGAATTAATAGCTTGTAAAAGGTATGAATAAAGGAAAAAATAACTTACTAATATATGAGGAAGCACTCCTTTCATTGGTTAGAAACATAGGGATAATGATTCGTTTAGTTTTCATGAAGTTAGGTAAAACTGCTAAATGTTAAAGATAATTATAAATAATAAATTTAAATCTTCAAAACCAAACAGAAGAAAAATAGACGGGAGTGATTAAGAGAAATTATTTGTCTAATAGAAGATAGGAAAAACAGAGAAAAAAGAAAAGCATGAAAAACTAAAAATACAAATCGACAGTAATAATTCCAAATATGTCAAGAATCATAATAATAGAAATGATCACATGTACCCATCTAAAAAATAGTTTTGTATGATTTGATTAACAAAACCTACTAAAAACAATTTTTGAGAAACACATAAAATGTTAAGAACACAGAAATATATTGACAGTAAAGGCATAGATAATGGCATGACTCAAATAACAACCAAAAGTAAGGTGACATATAATATGCAAGACTAATGAACATTAATTTATAAACCATTATTAAATGAAAGAGATAATTACTTAACAATATAATAGGGAAATGACAGAAAGATAGAATAGTTATGACAATATATATGTCTAAAAATATAAATTAAAAATAAGTTAAAAATTTAATGAATTAAAAGGAAAAAATTAAATATCTGTAATCATAATGGGACATTTTAACACAGCTCTTTCATAATTGAGACATCCATTCAGCAAAATATTATTAACAGTAGTTTGAACAAAACAATCAACGTTCTTGATGGATAGATATATATTCCCCAAACTCTAATTCAATAATATGCCTATTTTTTCAAAGAATCACTAACAACATGGAAAATTTTTATATATGTTTTTCCTGGGAAAAAAGGATATATATGAACATATAAAAATGTATTTTATTGAATTTATACACTTGAAAATAATTGATAGACAACTCAAGAGAAAAATTAGTAAAGAATATTAGCCAATAATTTTTTTTTTACCAGATAATTTTTAAAACAACTTGTATGGTCAATAGAGATGTGAAAAGTTGTTTCTTAATCAGAAAGATGCAAATTTAAATGAGGTAAAGTTTCTTATCTATGAGGTTGAGGTTGTCCAAAAATATCTGACTATCTTGGTTGTTGGAGTGTAGGCAGAGAATCAGGAAATTTAAAATCAAGAGGAAAAATTGGAGCAACCAGTTTAAGAGGAATTAATATATACAAAATTTGAAAATACCCCATGGTCTAGCAGTTCTACTTTAACTTATAAACTGTTCAAAAGCAACTTTCAAACTTTTTTGACAATAATCCTCTGTAAAATATATATATTATTATATATGTATGTAAATACATATTACCTATATGATACATACATAAACACATACATATAACAAGTATACATAAATAATTAAGTGTGCAGTTGACCTTGAACAATATAGATTTTAATTGTACTGGTCCACTTATATGCAGATATTTTTATATCAGTAACTATGATATAAAAATACAGTACTATAACTGCATTTTTTCTTCCTAACGATTTTTTTTCTTTTATTTTATTTAAATTCAATTAACCAACTTAGAGCACATCATTAGTTTCAGGTGTAGTGTTCAATAATTTGTCAGTTGCATATAACGCCCAGTGTTCATCACATCATGTGCCCTTCCTTATGGTTTTCTTAATAACATATTTTTTTCTAATTTATTTATTGTAAGAATACAATATATAAATTATATAACATACAAAATATGCATCAGTTGACTATTTATGTTATCTGTAAGGCTTCCAGTCAATAGTGGGCTGTTAGTAGTTAAATTTGGGGGGTAAAGCAGAATTTATGCATGGATTTTCAATTGTGTGAGGGGTAGATACCCATAACCTCTGTGTTCAAGTGTCAACTATATATAAATATATGTGTGTGTGTGTGTGTGTGTTTCACACTTCAAATCAGAATATACATAACAAATAATTGCACAGTATAATAGCCTTTTCCATCCCATTTAATAGAATCTTCCATTCTATTCTATAGAATCTTCTATCCTATCCTATCTTACTCTATCCCACACATTCCACTCCTCTCCTTGAGTGGTCACAAGGCGCTCAACTGGGTTCATGACATCAGTTGGTTTTAGACTTTAATTTTAAAATCATCCTGTTAGAAAAATTTCCACACATGCTCAGAATTGTCCAAAGGTGTTTATTGAATTATTATCTGTAATGAAATCTGGGCTCAATTTAAATGTCATGAAGCCAAACAACAGATGAATAAATCATTATACACTCATACAGTAGAATCATACCTGGGACAGTCTGTTTCCTCCTGTCATCTCAGGATCCCAGGTAGTCAGTACCCCTTCCACTCTCAAACACATCAAATTTATATCATAAGTCAGGGCCAGCTTCATGGGCACTTAACCAGTACAGTTCTATAGGGTCCCAGTCTCAGAAGAGGCCCCACTTCGGGCCTAATAGTCTGAACAGTATCTTTGAACTGGCATTTTGAAGGGCAGTTGGTAAATTTGATGTGACAATGCACAATAGAATATGTGTGGGGGAAGAGAGGCTTGGACACCTACGTTGTTCCACCTCCCGCCATCTCTTCACCTTCCCCAATGCGTTCTGGCTGCCCCTTTCTCTGCCCACAGCTGCCACAGTTCCCATCTGGGCCCCCATTCACTGGCAATGCCCATTAACTGCTGACACTTCTTGTTGGAATCTCAAGGAGGCTCAGGGTCAGTTGAGTTCCCATAGCATCTTGGAGTGGGATATGGCACATACAACTCATAAACCTCTGTGCAACCCTGATCCAAACAGAAGTTGCAGTCCTTAGGGTTTACCTGACCTGTCTGCTCTGAGTTGGGGCATCAGGTCTATGGCAGATGCCTAAAGGAGATTAATATGTCCATGCCTAAAGGAAAATATTAAACAGCAAATAAAATACACCGTGGCAAGGAGAGAAAAAGAATGTGGAAGAAAGACAACTTGACATTTTAGTTTATTTTATGGGCATTTAGCATCTTTCTTCTTCCTGCCTTTTGAATAGGGGGTCCAACAAATTTTGTAGCTAGGGCTGGATAGGATCTGTGATATTCTGTTTTACTCTTTTGCAGAGCGATGAGAAGTCATCAAATAGATTTCATCAAGGAACTGACATGATTAGTTTTATATTCTGCAAAGATCGCCCTTTACCTTCTGTGCCTGCTGTGAGTTCTTGTGTCCACTCCTCCACCTGAATGCAGTACACTGAAGCAGCTACGGTGTGAGCACTGGTTTTTAGTTATTATGAATGTGTTATAATCCCATTATAAACTTGAATCACTGGAAGTCAAAAAAGGAAAGAAAAAGAGCCATCTTCTGCCACTTGTCCTGTCTTCTTCCTACTTCACGTCCACTCCCTTATCAGATGCTTCCCTTCATCTCCGATTGTCATGCATCTGAGCCTCCCTTGTTTGGGTAGAGGGTCCTTTAGTAACAGCTGCACCTGGAGCACTTAGGGTACATTTAGGTGATTACCTTTGTTGATTAGTTTTGTCAATTCCTCTCATCCTTTCCGCAAATTTAGTTGGGTCACCTTGAAGGCACTTCAGTTTTAATTTAAATATATATATTTTTAATTTGCTTGTATTCTCTGACAGCTGCTATTATTCAGTTTGCTCTGTGAGCTATTCTGGAGGTTTATTCTCCCTTTTTGTTTCCCCTAAGATATATTAAGTTCAAAACCAAAATCATAAAATAAGACTGAAAGTTGGCTTCCAGAGGTTATTAAATCCCTTTCCTCTTCAGAAGGACTGCAAGGAAGCCACATCTGAAAAAGAAAAACTTACTCTATTTTCAGAGATTTCTGGGGAAAGGAGAATTTACAGCTGCTCTCTGTGCCCATGTCGGGACTAAAGAAGCTTGTCAGGGAATTTTTCCTTATATCTAAACTAAATCTAGTTTAATGTTTCTTTTAGGGTAGACAAAGTACACAGTGTTCATTTAATATTCAAACTAAAGCTTTCTTTTTGCTCTGACATACTTCAAGTTGTTTTAGGATGGTGGTTGAATATGTCAGAGAGAAAATAGGTTTTTTGTTGTTTGGTTTGAATCTCCATTAGGTGCCTATTTGTCTGGACATACAGGCAGAAGTGCCCATCTTTAAATAATGAGCTCAGAGTTACCTGGAGAATTATTTACCAATGAGTGTTACCTTCAGGATGAGAAAAAATAGCTGATAAAATCATTACTAAGGGTTATAAAATACCCAAGTGAGTAGTACACGCAGCTGGATAAATCATGGCTTTCTAATCTATTTGGAATTTTTGAAAAAGTTAACAAAATAGTGAAGTGTAGAGAAGTAGTGGGCATTAAATATTTAGACATTCAAAAGGCTTTTGATCAAGCCCCTAACCAGAAGACATTTAGGATCCATTTCAGCTTTATGTAGGACCCAAGAGGTGAGAGGTAAAAATTTTGCCTTGCAAAACCTTAAGTTAAAAAAAAATGGATAACAATGAAAATGAAAGGTAGAAATAAATGATGTTGTTAGCCTGAAAGGAGGTTAATAGAAAGGTGCCCCAGGGAATGGTATTGGAACCAGATTTCTTATATATGTTAACACCAATCAATCTAGAAAGCCTTCTGAATAATGTGGTTGAAAAATGTGTTGGTAACACAGAATTATTCAGCAAATAAGGAGTGGGGAATTTTGAGGAACTCAGAAAGATTCACAAAAATTAGGTAGTTGAATAATCCTTTGTCAGGTACAATCGAGCCAAGACAAGAGAATGGTACTTTATATTACAAGGCATAATTTAAACTACTGATGGATTTTGAATTAACTGTAACCTTTCAGAAAAAAAGGTCTAACAGTCATTATGCACAACTCAATAAAAGTATCTTCTCACAGCCCAAAGACTGGAGGAAAGGTCTACAGGAGTGCAAGTGAAATGATTAGATGCACATGAGAAAAAAATGGAGAAGGTCAGGATTATTTCATTTGGAAAGGAGAGAAAGTAAGAGGAAATTTGTTAGAGGAGGGTAAAAGTTGAAATGTTAAAACAAAAAGTCCAGTTGAGTACTCCTAGTCATAATACGAGGAATTTAGTGAAATTAGTTCGTTGAAAATTTGAATGAGAATGGAGTGGAATGCTTATGTAATTCATAGTTAACATTAAGAGTTCTCTGCATGGAATGTCATTGAGCTAGATACCAACTGAGCAAGGTACCAAATGGGTTACACGTTCATGGGGGGTGGGCTGAGATTAAACTCTTTCCATAAGATCTTATTAGAGATGGTGTATGCATGTGTATTCCAAGCAGTTTTCAGCCTCTCTTGTAATTGAGTCAATTTATGTCTGTCTTCCTTCTCAGGTTATATGTTTCTAGAAAGCAGGGATTTTTGTCGTACACATTTTTGTATTCTTACCCCTTTCCTCTTCAGTGTCTAGTAATATGCTATGTATCTACAAGGTACTCAGTAAATGACTGCAGATTTAGAGCTTGTGTGGCTTGGGGTGGAGCAAAGGAATGGAGGATTTTCTTCCTTGAGTCTATCTGCCCCACCACTCCCACTAGACATGTTTAACTCCTCTTGCTGTCATCAAGCAGCAATGAAATGAGATGACATCACAGAAAGGAAAAGAAGCAGAGAAGTAGGATTGGTAGCCATTAATCATGATTAACAATCTGTGTGTGCCAAGCACTTTGCTCTCTATCTCCATGCAGGTCTTCTTACCAACACCTTAAAAAACAGTTATAGTAAGGACAAGATACCACTTATTTGGCAAGGAAGTGTTTTTCCTAATTTTTGTCCCTGTGCTTGGGCCCATCCCCAAAAATATGCAAGTGCTCAGGAAGCTGACCCTTAGTGTCTTTCTTAGAAGTTATTATCTTAAATAAAAGGCACATAATACAGAACTAATGTGTGTGTGTATACGTTTCAATTTTAAGGAATTGGCTCATCTGCTTGTGGAGGCTTAGCAAGCTCAAAATTTTCAGGGTGGGCCGGCAGGCTGGCCAACCAGTGAGGAGTTGCAGTTTGAATCCAAAAGCCATTTGCTGGAAAAATTTTTGATTTCTCCAGAGAGATCAGTCTTTTTCCTATAAGCCTTCAACTGGTTAGATCAGGCCCACCCACATCCTGGAAGGGGATCTGGTTTACTCAAAATCTGTTTATTTTAAATGCTTATTTCATCTGAAAAATATCTTCACAGAAGCATACAGGATCATGTTTGACCAAATATCTGTTTAAGTTGACACATAAAATTGACCATCCCAGTACAGCTATCATAGTCAGTCACTGGTAGAGAGCAGCTTAATGGAAATTCAGCCTTGGCATGAATGCAGCAGTGGACGGGTACAGGGCAGCAGCGGCTGGGGATGACAGTCAGTTATGTCTTTTTGGAAGGTCTGAGCGGCTTCTGTTCATGGCCATCATACCCATAAAGCAGTGATTAAGGCAGCATCAATAGTGCTGTCCAGTACGTAATTAGAAGCATGGGCTATGGACTTGAAGAAAAGCAGTGGACAGAAAAATGGGACCCGAAGAGTGCATATAAAGTGAGCCAAACAGGTAGCCACCAATGAGGAGCTGAAAGGGAAGCAGAAGATCAAGGAGCGGCTGTGTGAGAAAAACCACTGTGTAATGGGCACTATGCTAGTGTATTGTAAATGCATAAGCTCACCTCAAGACACAATTCAGAATGAATTAATATCATTGTGGAAAGAAGAGACATTGGCTCAGAGAGTCTATGTCATTTGGCCAAAGTCTTCTGGCTAAGAGTAAAGAAGCCAGATTTAGAATTTGTCTTCCTGATCCCGAATCCCATCCCTTTGTACTCTATTCTACTGACTTTCTCATCTGTCTCAGGACAAGAACTGTGAAGTGAGGGAACAGGCATAGGGCAACAGAAGCAAAACATCTTTGGCATGAAGCAAATCATCCATCTCAACTGAGAAGCATCTTAATTTACATCCTCCTGAGGCAACTTCCAGTCCCTGAGGAAGTCCGGGTTCAGGCCAACATGTGAAAGCGAAGAAGTAACTAGATGGCAGCAGCGGGTATGAGGGCAGAGGCATGGGTCGGTCCCGATGTAGCTTTGTGAAATGGGAATGAACTATCAGAAACAGAGGCAGTTTTCCTTTGAAAGTCTGTCACATTCACAATGAGAGTGATGAAAGACTTTGCTTCCTTCAATATAGCCAGACTTTGAAATCTAATACTGTACTGAATTTTGTATTGAATGTGGTGGTGCGATATTGAACTATAAAGAAGGGGCTGGAACAGTACTTTTCAAATACTTGCTGCTCAGAATCCTTTTGCCCTTTTCCACTTACAGGTATGATCTTATCTATTGATATTATCTGTCTGAAAAGACCCTCTGTCTATTCTATCAGGTTGCCCTATTTTTCATTGTGTAATAGGCTGTGTTTTGAAAATGAATAGCCTAAACAACTTTGCTATATTGCTATTACTGTGCTGTTCTTTTGAAGAAATTCTTCATTTGGCATTTGCACTTTAATTAGACTTCAAGCTGCTATGATAGCGGTGTCCCTCCATTGCCAGATCCCACCACGACTCAGGCACCGACTTCTTTGCAAATCTCAATGACTTCCATTGTCCTTAAGGCAGAGTGCACCGCTCCTGACGTGCTGAGTTGGTAAGCACAGCTGCAGGCTTTCTTCCCGGCTCTTTCCAGCAATGCCTCGGCCACCCCTGCAGCACACGCACTGTGCGGCTTTCTTTGTGCTTCTCACTACCCTGTTCTGCCCACCTTTGCTCTTGATGCCCACTTGAAATCCTTATGCATCAGATGTGCAGGTCCTCATGGGCACGAAGTCTAAAGTGAACATGCCAGAAGGAGCTGCAGGGAGGCCATGAGTTTGTTCAAAGCTATTTGTGTTCTAGAGACATACTGAAGAGTCAGCCCACTTGTGGAAATACCCAGCACATTGTGGCAGTGGTATTTTAGCTACAGTTGGGGGAACTTCTAAATATGCCTGGTCTGAGTACAGAATATAATTGTACAGATATGAATAGTAGCAGCAAGCTGTGGTCCAAGTCATAAAAGAAACAAAGCTCACTATATTGTGTGATGAACGTCTCCTTGATGGCAATGGTCGAAGACCGGAACGGAAGCTCCCAACACTCTGAGCACTCAAGTACCACGCAGGCACCCGGAGAGGCTCAATCAGTGTGTAGTTGGCAGAACTGGATTGAAAAGAAAGGAAAACTGTGTTTCTTGGGCTTATTTATGTGGGATGTGTTGCAGAGTTCGGGATGATCTGGTGAAAGTTAAGAACCCTCCCTCCAGACACACGCACACACAAAAATGTGCATCAAATTTTAAGTGGTCCTGTCTGTGGGGCTGCCGGGAACCTCATCTGAGACTTTCATATACTCCAGAGTCTAATGTAAAAATTTAAAAATCAGAGAAAAGCTAATGAAGTATCAATAACCAGGGTTACTGATCCTCATCTGGCAGAAGGTTGATGACTTGACATTTAGATACAACCCCGACATTTACTGTTTCTACGAAAACATTTCTTAACCTACATAAAGTTATTGTTTTTTCATCTCTATGCTGTTGTGGCATTCGACTTAATAATTTATATGAAATAGTTATGCAACTTCTCCAGAAATGGTATTATGATTGAGAAAATCTAAGCTGCCTATTTTGTTTTATGTCTGCTTATTTCTTTTGAGCCTTTTGTTGTTCTTTTCTTCCTCCTCCTTCTCCTCTTCCTCCCTTTCCTCATCTTCCTCCTCCTCCTCTGCTTCTCCGCATTCTTATTCTTACTCCTTTGGCTTGGTGTTTGGAGAAAAATGCTAGTATTTTAGTGGTTTTCCCGTATACATGAAGAGTCATGAGCAATGAAAACACCTAAATATCCCAGTAGCATATAAGGGGTAGCCACCATTATGTATGTCTTAGTTTACATGGTTTATGCAAAAATCTTGGGGTCAGACCTTAAAGGATTGTAGATTTGAACACTTCCCTTCCATTTAATCTAGGAACATTATACAACAATCTTTTTTGTATGACTCTGCTTTGTAAAACTTGCACACTTGGAAAATGGGGATAATAACAGGATTCTCTATAGACACTATACTTAAAAATAATACTTTGAAAATTGCACAGCACTCTGTAAGAGTGACTTACCATTAGAAAATAAAGACGAGAGAGGGCTAGTCCCACTGCTTTTTCACTGTCAGTGGATACTAGGAGACTGAAGAAGGCATTTGTGATTTTGTCTGCTTAGCCCCTCTAACGAGATCTGAATTGCTCTTCAGATTCTACCCTGTGCTATCTCATCTGGAAATGAGAACTCCCCTGTATTCTTCTTCCCAGCCCTGTGATTGGTCCTGAGTTGGCCTAGTCAGAGACTGTCCCTAAAGATTTCCAAATGAGAGTAACAGAAAAGGAGCTTTGCCTTTCAAGGAGCTAAGCTGGGAAGTTGTAAGTCTGGAGTTTTAAGTGGCCATAGTTTAGCCTCAAGTGAAAAGGCCATTTGGAAAGGATAAAGCCAACATAGAACAGGAAGCAGGGAAACAAGGACAAAATGGATCCTGAAATGATTTTAATCCCTGACATCCCAGAAGTCACCCCAATCCCTGCTTTCTTGAAGCTTGGTTGTTCTAATGTTTATTTAACAAGAGGCTGTGTTTCTGTTACTTCATTTTCTAAAGATCCTTTGAGGTAGGTTTTTATCACTTGCACACAGAAAAATACTGGCTGATGCAGATCCTGTGTGTGCCTTCAGAAGGCACAGAATGGAGCTGTCACGATGTCTTTGCAAACTTAGGGATAAAAACTTCTCTGGGCCCGCTGTGGGTCCAAGGCCAATGAAACCCACTTTGCAAGTTTTGCCTCCCAGGGAAATCAATATGATTGGTAAGGTTTGCCTAAAAAGCCAGGAAGATGCATCTCCACAGTTTGCCAAGTAGTGTGTTCCTTAGCCCAGAGCTCGTGTGAGAAAGCACCGGGCATCTTTTGAATTCATCATGCTTCTTGCCGCCAGAATGTGTCTTTAAGAAGCCCAGCTGAGGGAGACCATATGAATAGGGCAATTTGGATTGATTGGAAAGGAGACAAGCACAAGGAGGAGACAACAGCAGGAAAGAAATGATTTCTGAGCAAGAGTAGATTGCCTCTGTCTGGCTGTTTTAGCCCATGGGACCCAATAATAATTTCCCCCAAGTTTCAGATGCCTTTGCAACACAGTTCTGTAATCACATGTGTAGCGGGGTCTGAATGACTTTGCTTGTCAAAAAGCAGTGTTGTTTGTAAGTGGAGTGCTAACATATTTCTCTGCCCTCAAGTCAAGTGAAGACAGATCGTCTGGATAGAAATAAGGGAATACCTCAAAACTCCTACTTAATGTCAAAACAATCTGGAATTTTTAATCATTCCAAAATCTAATCATAATATTTTGTTTTAGGCCTCACCAGAATTAATCTTGTCATGCTTTTATATTTGAACTGTGATGAAGCAATATATTTTAATAAAACAAATCAGTTTGGAAATGCCTGTGTAAGCCTATCTACAGGATGTGCTACCCTCAAAACACAACAGATCCAGAGACTAGAGACAAATATAAAAATAGGCTTTAATTTTCCCTAAAGCCTGGGAACTGTCTCAAAATGCCACAAAATAGGAGCGCCTGGGTGGCTCAGTTGGTTGGGCGACTGCCTTCGGCTCAGATCATGATCCCGGAGACCCAGGATCAAGCCCCGCATCGGGCTCCCTGCTTGGCAGGAAGCCTGCTTCTCCCTCTCTCACTCCCCCTGCTTGTGTTCCCTCTCTCACTGTGTTTCTCTCTGTCAAATAAATAAATAAATCTTTAAAAAAAATGCCACAAAATAAAATATTACTTCATTTCATGGGCCTATATAGTCAAAACCTTCTATAGGAATTCCTAAGGGATGGTCTTTCACCCCCCCATCAACACCTACTCCTGATACCTGCCCTCACTTACTTTACAGTTGTCAGTGTACTTGTGTTTCTTATGTTTGATAGTCCAGAACGTTCTCCATGCTTTAAGGAACCAGCTAGTCTAAGGGATTCTGCTTGTTTATTCCTATCTTTAGGTATTTAAAAAACATTTTGTTCTGTTAGCACCTTAGTTTCAAGAGTGTCTGTAATTAAACAAATTTATAGAAATGCTTGGTAATTCCTTAGTGTTGTAGATATTATTGTATATATGTCTAGAATTAATCTTTAAGGTATTAACTTTATCATTTGCACATGCTCCACCTCATACATCTTCACATACTCTTTAAAAATCCCTGATGTTTAAACATTTAGTTTTGAACTTCGTTTTATAGAAAACAAGCATTTTCCCCCCTTCAGCTGTCTGATTTTCTGCTAGTATTTATACTATACACTTTGCCATAAACCCACTCTACTAAAGAGAGATTTATAAGTGTCAGAACAAACAACTGTGTCATTATAAGTGTCATTTAATAGATTTTTATTTCTCTCTTTCAATTTTCCCTAGGTCCCCTCAATTATTTTTAGACAATTAGATTTTAAACATTATCCTTCAGGTTTCCAAACTATATTGATCTAAATATGATTCATGTTGTCAATTGAGTTTTTAAAAATTTATCAGCCTGTGTTCACACATAATTCAAGATGGGTATAGTTTTCTAGTCTTTTGCCCTTTTGCCCTGCATAATGTATAGTAAATCTGTAAATACAAGTAGCTTATGTCAGGGTGAATTATTGAACTAAAAGTTTAATATATGGTCTGGGGAAATTACAACATTTTCACTGAAGGCAAACCGTGAATCTCTTTGGGGCAACTCAAATTGACTCTTTAGATGTTTATTTCAAGTGCTTTTTTTTTGTTTGTTTAAGACATGCAGTTATATATCTATATCTTTATACTCATGAGTATATTTCATTTTTCTGTTAATAAAAGTGTTATAGAAAATGTTAAAGAAGACATTTAAAATATGTTGATGTGCAAGTGAATGACAAAATTAGTGCTTATGTTGACTCTCCTATGACTTATTTTCATGTTTTCCAAACCGTTTCCCCACAACATAATTTTATTTATTATATCAATAATACACAGCACATTCCTAAATTATAATGAAGTAGAAGCATGCAAGAAAAATGTGAATATCCCCTTTTATTCATCATTACTCCAATCTCACCCATGTACACACATGTACATACACCTCCCACCCAACGCTGAATCCTACTTCCTTCTAAAATATGATCACTTCTGTGGTGTAGTGTGCTTCCTTCCAGAATATTTCCATGTATTTAAATACCATATGCAACCAACCTCAAAAATGTTTCTGCCTGCTTTGTTTTGACTTGCTATGAGCTTATAGGTAACATGTTCATGCTTTCTGTTGCTCTTTCCACTTCCTGAAATTTTGTTCCCCAAGATGGACAGTAGACATAGTACCTCAGTCTAATCTCTCCCTTTATTAAGACCTTTCCTAGATTCTTTGTTAAGAATGAAAACTTCCTCTCTTCTGTATGTTCTCCTCCATTGCACCCTTGTCCCTGAATTGGGTGTCATCAAAGCTCTTATCACCTTTTAAGTGACATGTTATATAATTTGGGTTTTTTTCTATGTACCCACTAGAAAGCAAGATACATCTGAGCAGATTTTTTCATCTGGCTCATTTATTACTCTGTTATTATCACCTAGAATAGTACCTAATGCAAGTAAATATTTATTGTGTTAATGAATGAAAATTGTGGTTACTAAAAGTGATTGTTTGGAGCCAGATTGCCCGGATTCAATCCTAGCTCTAACATCCACTAGCTGTAGGATCCTGGTTATTTATTTAAACTCTGTTCTTTGGTTTCCTTTTCAATCATATAAAGAAAATAATAACACCTATCACCTGGGTTGTAAGAATTAAACAAACTTACATGGACACAGGGCAGTGCCAAACTTATATAATCCTCACTCAATAGCTAGTAAATGTGACAGCAGCAATAGTAATGTTAGTAGTAGTGATCCTGTGGAACTACCTCTTTCATTCAACAGTGTCTTGGAAACATTTCAGTCATTAAACATAGGTCTGCCCATATTTTATTGCTACAGAGTATCCCATCGTATGGACTTAGCATAATGTATATAACTGCTCCCCTGTTGGACATAAAAGTTCCCCACATTTACATGTTACAGAGAAGTTATAACTGCAAATGATATTCTTGTACACCTATGTTTGTGTACAAATTTATGTAATGCCATGTTATATGCATTATGTGAATCTCTTGGTCAAAGAGTAAGACTATTCCAACATTCTCTCTCTCTCTCTTTCTTTGAATTGCCTTTGCTTTACAGAAATTTTGAAATGTTAGGCAATTGAACTATCAAGTATTTTATTTATGACTTCTAGATTTAAAGATTATAAACTCTTCTATATTCAAGTGCTTTTATTGTTTTCTTTAATTGAGTACTTAAATCCATTTGGTAGATATGGTGTTTATATGTGCAGCATGAAGTTGGCATCTGATTTAGTTTTTCCTTAAAGAAATAGCTTCATTGTCCCCACATAATGCATTGAAAACTATTTTCTTTCCTCATGTAGTTGATACTACATCTCATTCATATATTGTATCTTAAATATTTGTGTTTGTGTCTACACTCTGTCTTTTTATTAACGTTCTCATATTTGTATGCAAGTAGCATACTACTTTAATTACTAGAGCATTATAGTTTGTTATGAAACCTATTTGGGTTTTCTTTTTTTTAATTTTGCATGTTGTCCTTTCATTAAGGTAAAGTCTTGGGAATTACTGAAGTCCAGATTAGCTTGAATAGTATTAGTTTCCATATTTTTCTAAAAATATTTAATATCAATTTTATTTATTAATATTTATAAAATAATAATTTCATATCAACTGCAATACTAATGAAATAATTCATATTAATTATAATATTATAATAACTTACTTTATTAAACATTCTCAAATGATCTTTATAAAGAACCACACTTTCTAGCCAAACCTTCTAGAAACAAACTTTCCAGATTAAGGTTTCTCAACTTTGGCACTGTTGTCATTTGAACCAGCTAATTATTTGTCCTGTCTTGTTATCAAGAGACTAACTTACACTTTAAGGGCCCACATAGGCTGAAAGTGAAGAGATAGAAAAATATATTCCAAGCAAGTAGAAACCAAAAGAGAGCTGGGTTAGCTTTACTTGTATCAGACAAAATAGTCTTTAAGTCAACAACTAAAACCAAAAACAAAGAATAAAGATAAAGGGACCATTTCATCAGAAGGATATAACAATTATAAATATACATATACAACATCAGAGCACCTACATATGTTAAGGAAGTGTTAACGAGTGTGGAGGTGAAATAGATAGCAATGCAATAATAGTAGGGGACTTTACTACCCCATGTTACACAATGGATAGATCCATCATCCAGACAGAAAGTTAGTAGGGAAATCCTGGACTTGAACACAACTTTAGACCCAATGGACACAACAGACATTCATCCAACAGCAGGAGAGATACCAGAGATAAGATTTTTTGGCTAAACTCTGTCTTTCAGTGTGCCATTTACATGACAGTATATGCTCAGAGTTTACTGCCTTTTCAACTCCTGTGATATTGTGATACAGTAAGAAATATGAAGTTGGCCTTATTCCCTGGTTCCTGACACAGAGCTACGAAACGTTTGCAATTTTTTCGATAGAGGTAAGATCATTTTTTGTTATTTGTATGAGCCCTTTCAACCATACCTGAGTTTATGTCAATGAGATAGATCTTGGAGGATGAGAGCATGTTGCCAGAGGAACAAAACATGTGCTTATGATTAGAGGGTGAGAAATTTCAGCTGCACCCTCAGATCTCCAAGGAGGGGAGAGGGGCAGGACATTGTGCTCAATCACTAATGGCTAATGATTTAGTCCATTATGCCTGTGTAATGGACTCTGCATAAAACCTCTAAACAATGGGTTTCAGAGACCATCCAGTTGCTGAATACATCAAGCAAGGTGCTAAGACTGTGGCACATCTGGAGATATGAAGAAACTCTGTATCCCTTCCTCCATTCCTTCATACCTTGCCCTATCCATCCCTTCCATCTGGCTGTTCCCGAGTTGTATCCTTTTATAATAAACTGATAATTTTGTTAAGTAAACTATTTGCCTGAGTTGCCTGCCTTTTTAGTAAATTATCAAACCTGAGGAGGGGGTCATGGAAACCTCCAATTTATAGCTGGTTGGTCAGAAGTACAAGGGACAACTAATTAATGTTTGAAGTGGGGGAATCTTGTGCAACAACCCATAGTCTGGGGTCAGTCTGAACTAATTCTGGACAGTTGATGTCAGAATTGGGTTAAACTGTAGGACACCCAGTCTGTGTCCATTGAGAATTAGAGAACTGTTTGATGTGGAAAAACTCACACTTCTGGTATGATGAGTGTTGAAAATGCAGAGAGAATCAGGATAGCTTACCTTTAACTCCACGCTATGTGATAGGACATTCTGGGAACAAAGAATACTACCAAATGTTCTAAGGCATTTTGGAAGTGCAGAAATCTTTGCTTTTAGTTTAAATTCGACTCTTTCCTGGAAGTCTGCCTTTGATCCCATTCCAAAATTTCCTTAATCATTATACAGTACATTTCTATATAAGAGGATGGGGGAGAACCCTATCAGAAAAAATGTTATTGGCTTAGACCAGAGAAAAGTATCTAGCAAACGTACCAATTTATTATTTTTGAAAATTATTTCAATTTTATAAACCCTATAAAAGTTATCTCCTAAATCTCAATGATATCTCTAAAACATTTGGAATTTTCTTTAAATTCGTGATTTTACAAAACACTGGAATACCTGTCTCCTTTATAAATCACTTCTTAAAATCTTAGCAAGCATTCTTAGACAATTTAAGTTCTCTGAATCATTTTGAAAAACTTGAAATAGAACATGATGGTGTTGGCACTAGATTATGGGCCAATTTGGCTCTATCCTAAGATCAAAAACTATCAAAGAACAAAAATCTTTGTTCCCCCCAAGCATCTGTCACTCAGATTCATTATTTTGTCAAAGAAGAATGAGGATTCCTGTGTACCATTATGTCCTTTATCACCATTTGTGGGTGGAGAAGAGGGTTTTGAAAATGATTAGAAAAGGAAAAAATATTAAAATGAATTGATCTTAATTGTGCATGTTCTCTTGCCTCTGAATTGGCAGAATTGTATTTACCCACAGGGAAAAAAAAAAACATTCCTTAATATATTTCCAGTCCTGATCTAACAGGAGGGAAAATAGCCTAGTGTTAACATCTGCTGGAGTACAGCCCAAACCTTTTCTCTTCTCACAGTTGCTGTGCATGCCGGCAACACCCAGCAGAGAGATCTGCATGTTGAACCTTTGTAGTAAGTGTGGCCAAGACCAGGGCCCTGTGGCAAACACTGGTAGCCCTCGTAAGCCATCTAATAAGAGTTTCCTTGTGGATTCATGCCAGTTCCCCACAAGTCCCTGCCACCTCTCTTCTGCAGTTTCTCAGCCTAGGCTGTGTATAAGAAAGGGAGAAATTTCTTAAACTGAGATATTCTCATTCCAGGCTTTCAAACATGCTTTTACCTGGAATATACTTTCTTTTTCTATATTCAGATAATCACAATCGCCCTTTACATCTCAGCTTTAAATCCCCTTTTTACTGAGATTTCCCTACCTGCCCACTTAGATAGGAACTACCCTATATGTTTCTGTTATAGTCTATATTTTCGTGACTTTCTTAGAAAAATTTTTTGATGCATACTCACAGATGGGTAAGGAAGATTATAGGAAACTGATACACAACTGAGACTTAATTAACATTTAATTTTATTTCCTTCTAGTGTTTTCTTCTGCATGGAGTCCACTTTGATGTCTACACCTAGTCCTATTTACCTCTGGCCTTGACCTAAGAGAAATACTGTCATGAGTTTGATTGGCATACTTCAAATCTACTCCTAATTTTTATACTCACATACACACAAAAACACCACTAATAATAATACACCATTGTACTATGTATATATTGCAAATTTGCAGAAACATACAATTTGCTGTAGAAACATGTTTTTGAAATATATCCATGTTGATAGTTATAGACATAGCAAATTCTTTTCCATTATATGACTTATTGCATAGTTCTTCTTGTCTTTCTCATGTCTGTACTGAATCTTATTGACTGTTTATTTCTCAGAAAACTTCATGAAGTTATGAACTCTCTTCGCCATTGTTTCTTTCATTGCATAGCATAATGCTTACTATGCTACTGGCAAACTGTAGATTACTGAATCAAGTTTGCTCTTATATTATCTTGAAACAAGAATATATATATATTTGGAAATATTAGGTTGCCCTCTCTTGCTTTTACTAAAGTTTGTGGAATCCTTCAGAGAAGATGTTGATGAAATTTTATTGATTTATAACTTTGGTCTTAATTTAGAGGGATTTTTGAGAACCTTCTTAATGTTATATATTGCTGGGCAACCAGTAAGTTATAATAAACTTGTTCAAAATGCCTGCTGAGTGCAGGAGAGCTCCTGAATGGGGTCAGCCCTGACTTGCATGACTCTGGACACACTGCTTCTGCTCTGTCTCCAAATTCCAATTTTATCTGTCAGATGTGGTAGGAGGTGATAATACTTCGCCTCCAGGACTGAAATGAAATAACCCATGTCAAGCAGTTACCCAGTGTCCAGTATACCATATGAGTACAATGAACACTGGTGATTACACAGATAACAAATGATCAAGATTCTCGACATTCTAAAATGCTGAGCAATGCCACAGATAAACTTCTGTTTGGGATAATTTCATTGTTTTCTTTGGGAGAATTTAGAAACTTACCTTTAGAGTTCACAAATAATACTCACCATGCCCTTCCTTTAAAATATGATAGTGCAAAGAGTGGAAACTTTGGACTCAGTCAGACCTGAGTTCAAGGTACTAATAAGTGGTTAGTCATATGACATTAGCCAAGCTATTTTGCCTGTCTGAGACATGGTTTTTCATCTGTTGATTACACATTCTATCAGAAAGGGTCAGACTTCCTTAGTAATCTGATGTCATTGGTCTCTCTGCCTCCAGTCTATCACAGAGGAACACTGATATGAAAGCAAGGACAAAATAGAATTCTCAAAACACACACCGTGATACTAGTTTTTGTGAGGGAAGTTTTTGTGAATTAATCAAGCTTTTGCAATAAATCTGGATGGTATCTTTTTTTTCTTTCCACTTCTATAATTGCTTGGTTTTGTGGCTAGTTTGGCAGTAGGAATTTGGAATAGCTCCCCACCCAAAAATTAAAAGTAGGAACTAGATTGAAGCTAAATGAAGCATACAAAGGGCAGAAATCTCAAGCAGCATTAGGACCAAGCCTTAAAGAAGGGAGGTGGGTCCTCAAGAACCTGATGTTATTGTGGTTCCGCCCCCATCAAGGCAGTATACCACGTACAGATATGGGGCAAGTACTCGAGCTGTAAATAAAATGTGGACCTTTGCTTGTAGTAAACTTTGCCTGTAGAGTCTCTGGGAACATGGACAGTTGGTGGCTAGATCAAATTGTAAGGACTTAGGCTCCACATCTTCACCATTGACTTTTCCATGGACCTCATATTACCACCAACTTCTGAGATGTTTGGGGATCTAAATGAAATGTTATGCAGGAAGTATTTTTGCTTATTCCCTTTTGCTACAAGTTCTCATTCTTGAGGATCTTGATAGGAGTAAATTCTAAGTAAAATGTCAAATGAGTGATGTTGTCTTTGGCATTCTCCCTTCTACTTCTTTGTCCCCTGATGTTTTATCTTCTCTCTGCTCATTTTTGCAGATTCTTTGTCTAGCTATACCCAGGAGTAGAGTTTCTCATTTGTTTGTTTCACCTTTGTAAATATGAGGCTGTAGGCAGCCCATGAGTAATCAGGAATGTCAGCACACTTGAGCAAATAACATTTAGCAAACTTCTTGCTATCCAACCAGCTAATCATCCTGTCTTATCCAAAAATCTGCCTGCTGCAGTTATGATTGAGTATGGACTTTCAGAAATAATTAACCTCTTCACCCACTCACTCAGAACTAGGTATTATAAAAAAAACAAACATCTACTAATATGACACCCTTTCATAGATATTTTACTATAAGAGAGGACTATTGAAGATTAAACTGCATTCAAAGCAATGAGTTTCTATGTGGAATTTCAAGTACATAGTCTGCTGGGAGTGATTAAGTTTTCTAGGCTATAGGAATTACCCAAACAGGAACAAATGAATGGGAGATATTTTGGAATGGGACACCTTGATAGAATGAATCCCTTAAACCATTTAAAAATAGTACACCTGAACTCGATGGCTATTTCAAAAACTAAAAACTCTAACGTATCTTCTCCATATCCTTGTTTTCCAAGAATGCCCATGGGAGATCTGGCAGGAAAACACATACCAGGGTGGTAGAGGGGAATGAGTCACTGACCTTGTGTGATACCTGGAATGTGACCTACAGACTGGAGTACACTTCTCTTTTAAAAATATTTCATTCTTACAAAGCTTGTGTGCCTTTATGGCTTTAAGGCAGGAATTCTCTCAGGCTTAAGACATAAATTAAACCCATGCAGTGTCAACTTCAATAAGGGCCTTGGTTTTTCAAATTTTTTGGCTTCCACTTAGAGAGACAACACTGCACTAGTAGGTTACTCTTTTTGATCTGTCTCAACATTTCTCCAGCCATTTTCAACTCCCCTTCAAAAGAATCTCCCACTAGAATTATATGAATATTGTGCCCCTAAGGTGAATGCAATGTTTGGAACAACAAAATATTGATTTCCCATTGTGTAACTTCCATTTAATTTAAACCAAAATGCAAGAAGGGGAAAGAGTTGGTAAGGAAGTAAACAGATGTAACCCTTTCCAATGATCCTTGAAAACTTCACACATTTCCAGTGTTGAATTTTGTTGACAGATACTTATTTCAGTCATATTTTGGCCCTATATATCTCTTCAAAGTCCGGTTTTAAAAAATCTGAAATCCTTCTTAAAATTTGCCTTCTCTAGCCCAGACTGATTCCAAGAATTGGGATGGTAAGCATTAAGTCCTAGCTGCCCAATTGAGTCTGATTCATTACAGTTGGTTTAATTCTTAGGACTTACTCCAAAATAAACTCTAAGCTTATTGGCTGTTCCATAAATGCATGAAAATGACAGCTCTATACCACCTCCAGCAACATGTACTTTGTCTTTGCAAACTGATTATTCCAAGTCTATGAGTAGTCTGAAAACCTTTTGAGCAATGTTCTACCATTTTATGTATTTTATTATCTTGCTGAGCATTTCCTGGTCTGCTTTTCTCCTCATCCCCAGAGGTCAGAAGCATTTTTCTGTGATATTTTTCTCAGCTAACATTATTTTATAAAGCTATAGCAAATAAGTTTATCATTTGGTTATTTTTCTCAGCTTTTTCTCTGCTTTGTTTACCTGGATCATTGAAGTCCCTACATCTGATTGCTTTAGACAGGAAATATACTGGGTATTTTTCTCAGGTTTTATAATCTTTATCACTTAATGGATAAGGGAGTCATTCTTCTCATTATTAACTTCCAGATTTTGTAATGCATTCATTTATTAATTCATTCATTTAAAGTGTCATTTAATAATGGGAAAAAAAGACAGCCTACTTCTATCAGACCATTTTAAAAGCACTTTATATTCATCACTTCACAATTAACTTTAGGAGGTTAGTTCTGCTGTCCTCATTTTATGAGTAAAACTGAGGCTCAGAAAACTTAGATAATTTACCCAAAATTACCCAGGTAAATAGTAAAAGCAGAACTATAACCAATAATCTGCACTTTCAAAGCCTGAGTTTTAGCGTCCATACTACCCTAAATTTATCAGTCAATCACTATTTTGAGATATAATGTTTGTAAAAAAGAGTAAAATAAATTCAGAAAAGACACTGCTTTTTCAAAACTTGCAATAGAAGAAAAAAATCTTTATATACCCAAAACTATAATACCTGGTATAAATATGGCACAAGCTTGGGGGAGATAAAAGTTCTTCAAAATAGAGGCTGAAAAGATTCTTGATATTCAAGATGGTGGGTCAAATGAGACTTTTTATAAAAAGGAGAAAGAAAAGGTAGGTCAAATTTATTAGTTCACTTAATTGCATAGTCCAAGAGTGGATTAGTTATCGGAGAAGCTTGGTCCTGTGTTTCAGTGTTATGACCAGACCCCTCCCCTTTTTTTTTCCTCTTTCTTTTCTCTTAGTCATTTCCTTGGTCTTGGTCCCATCCTCCTTTATGGTTTCAAAGCTTTGAGGTAGCACACCTCCAAGAAAAAAAATTTTCTTCCTTAATAACCTTATCAAAAGACATGGAATTTTAGGGGGTCATGATTAGCCTGACTTGAGTAATCTGTTCATCTCCTAAACGAACCACTGTTGCCCAAAGGAGACAATATGTTAATTGGCTTAATTTAATTAGAGAGATTATTGCTGAGTTTTGGATGAGATCAGTTAGACTTCTAAAGCACACAGCAGAGAAACTCAGGATATTATCAGAAAAGGGAAAAGAGTAATGTCAGTCACTAAGTGTGCCTTAAGATCTCATGATTTGTATATACTATGTCTTAAACAGAAAAAAGTGATATTTAATAATCTAACATTGTGAAGTGATAGTCTGGTAGTCTCAAATTCCATTTACCAATATGCTTTTTATTGGGTTTGGTATGTAATGATTCCTTATAAATTAATAATCCAATATCATGAAAACATGCCTTATAGGTTCATCTTTTGAGGTTTTCTTTGTTCTTATGTTCCCCTCAACTGAACTACTTTCCCTCACTCCTCTAGATTCTCAACAAGCTAAAGAGCACGGCTGAAACCTATCCTTAGAATGTCTTTCCTGCCGCCTTTCCCTCAGAGTGCTAATTCTAATCATATTTAATATCATTATTTGTACTCTTAGTTATTTGTCTTTGTGTATATGTGTTGTCTCTTCAATCTGATAATAATCTTCCTGAGTCTCTTACTGAATGTCCAGACTAGTTATATATTAAAAATCAAGGACTTTTGTAATTGCAATTACAAACGTAGTACATTTTTAGTACAACAGTGCTTCTTAACTTGGTCTGGTGGCAGAAGACCTAGAAAAGCATTAAATTTATTACATTGTAAAAACATCAATATATCTGATTTTATGTAACTAGATATATTATTTTATGACACATTAGTTACCATCCTAAAAGTTATGTAGGTAAGTAATAAGAAGCAACAAAAATATAAGAAAAAAACTTTTGAGGGTGCCTGGATGGCTCAGTGGGTTAAAGCTTCTGCCTTCAGCTCAGGTCTAGATCTCAGGGTCCTGGGATCAAGGCCCACATCGGGCTCTCTGCTCAGCAGGGAGCCTGCTTCCTCCTTCCTCCTCGCCCTCTGCCTGCCTCTCTGCCTACTTGTGGTCTCACTCTGTCAAATAAATAAATAAAAATCTTAATAAAAAAAAAAACCTTTTGAGAAGAAAAATGTAAAAATTCTACTACTGAGTATCTCTTATTGATATTTTTTCTGTTGTGTTTTGCCTTGCTTTGTTTTTTGGCAAAGTGGGGGAAATGTAAGCCTTCTAAAATATTAGTGATACAACTCCTTGATTTAGATCAGAAGACCTTGGAGTTCTATGGGGTCACAATTTATGAACTTCTGCCACAGAGGCAAAATATACTTATTCTTACATCAACCTGTGAGAAAGGTAATGGCTACAGATGTTATTAATTACAATTGAATTCAGACTAGATCAGTCACATTGTTAAGAGCTTGGTCTTAAAATCAAATCTAATCACTAATTCCAAAGACAGTGTTCTGAAGGTCTAGTGCATCTTGTTTCGATCTTTCAAATATTTAATCCCATCTTCCTATTTTTCCAGAACTCTAAAGAAGCATATAGATAGGTTGCAAGAGTGGTAAATATTTTCAGTACTATAGTTATCCACTTAGACACTTTTCATCTTCAAAAAACAATGGGGAGGAAAGGAGAGAAAGCACCAATATTTATTTAGCCCTAATTATGTGCCAGGTACTTTGTATGACTTAATTTACACATTCATTTACTCATCTTTAACAAACACTTTTTTTGAGAGTTGCCACACCATCCAAAGAAAGAGTATTATTGTGATAAGCAAAAATAGACTTACACCCTACATTCATGAAGGGTATATATTCTAATGGGAAAGTCATACAAATAACCAAATTCATCATTGTAAACAGTGTTGGGAAGGACTAAAATGTGATTTTAACTTCAACACTCCTTAAAGGAAGCATGCTGCTCCCTATTCATAAGTGAGATTAAGGAATTTGTCCAAATCTACAAGGTTAGTAAAGGTCAGCCAGGCTGCCAAGAATGGCTGGGCAAGTGTTATCCTGCACCTCTCTTGGGGGCTGGCACCATCATTCACATCAACTCTAATGTGGCTGAAGCTCCTAGAGTTTTGTAGCAAACCACCTGCCCAACCATATGTATGGCCTTGAGTCAGATAGGATCTATTACTTAGTTTGACCACATTACCCTAGTCAATGTAGATTTTCAGAGTAACCAGATCGAAAATGTATTAATTTGTTCATCAGATTCATTTTATAAGAAGGCGGGTTTTGTGGGACAGCATCTAAACCATACCCTGAGATATAAAAAGTGTTTGGGTACCCTGTGTTTATAAAATATGCAGAGGGAAAAAAAAGTGTTCCTTGGCCTCACAGAGTTTTTGTTCAACCAGGAAAATGGAAGGAAATGAGATTGGCCATTATGACACAATGCACTTAGAAAGCATGTTATTTTTAGTAAAGGATGTTTATTTGCTTCTGGTAGCAGTTCATAGTACTCACAGGATAGACAGTTGGCAAGGTAACCAGAATGCTTGGATAAAAAGTTTGAGTTTTCTTTGGTCAATGATGTGCCACTGTCATTTTGGGATTTGGGGACATAGCTGTCCAATGTGTTACACAATTAGGATGGTTACTCTAGTCCTGCAGATACATGAAGAAAACCAAGTCTCAGTGAGTCCAGTTATAAAGGCTTTTGCAAGGGTCAATTTAATGTGATAATCTCTTAGATAACAATGATGAAAATTTTTAGGAAGGAGAGGACAAATGCAGAAAAACATGTATTATTTGGAAGGAGTACTGAAGTCTTGCATCTTCTTGTTTTCCTACAGTTTCAACTTTATGTACAAGCAACACTTAGTAAATCTTTCTTACTTTTTCACTGTAATATAAATGAACAATCCTACATAGTTCATTTCTTAGCTTGCTTTAATTAGTATCAGAATAGTAGAATGGGTATCTCAGGCTGTTAGTAATTTGATATAGAAATTTTCACCTCCAGGTCAACGGTAAGTGAAACACATTCACATATTTTTAAGTGGATTTATTGCTCTTGAAGGGAGCCCAGTTGTAATCCTTCACTCCAGAACACGTTATTGCCAGAAAGCCCACAGGCGTTGAAGCATTGATCCGGAAGTAACAGGGAGAAAGGGTTCACTTTCAACTGCTCTTCAGTGTTTGGCTTGCAAGATCGTCTTAAATTGTTTTAATTAATCCTAATTATGATTCTATTTTTAAAGATTGATATCCATCTGATGACAAATTAGATATGGACCAATAAGCTGGGCTTATTTCAATTTAGAATATGTGCTATGCAGTTATTCAAAAATAATTATCCATATCAGAAAAAAGCAAGAAATTTACCAGAGAGCTCACTTTGTGACAAGGGGAAAAAGAATGATAGAAATTCTATTGCAAATTTCAGTAATAGGAATATGGCTTTTACAATTAGAAAACAATAGTGCCATTTACATTGATCTTGGCATCAAGGGAGTTAGATGTTTCTTTTTCTGGTTGCATGTGCCCACTTAACACCTCTAGAAATGGCCATAATGGATTCAACCATGTCCGATTTCCCCGGCCTCCAAGGCAACACATCCATGGCAACAACTGAGCATCACTACAGTTTCTCAACTGCGGAAAAATATCAATTTCTTAATTCCCTTTAACCCATGCTCCTCTTAGGCAATGTAAAAAAAAAAAAAATCCCCAAATGTCAGTTCTATCCTCATTATATATGCTCTGTCAGACATATTATTATGAGATGGGAATATAATAAATAAAACACAATACCTGTGTCATAACTTGAAGTACAAAGAATGAAGGACTTGAGAAAAGAGTTTTCATGCAGATTACTTATGAGAGACATGACCCCCAAGATTGGGAGTGAGAGAAAGTAGACCGAAACAAGGAAGAGGGCAAGTGAAACCAAGGATTAATGGATCAGCAGTCACCACAGGCAAGCAATGTTCCATCCTGTCAGATTTTCTAAGGAGACTTATGAAATGTGTCTCAGAATTTTTCAGTTGGAAGACATACGAGAGAGATTTTATCCATAGGCACCTGTTCTCCTGTTGTTAAGTATGACTTCACAGACATGAACTTCTCCCAATTGCCCACTGGGGCACACAGTACATGTGTGATTGACCCAGAGAAGAAATCATGCTGCCCCCCTGAAACAAGACGATGTCAGGTTCACCCGGGTGAGTCTGGTCAGGGCCTGTGTGCAGCCGGACACCATGGCAGAGACCGCAGCAAGAGATCGTCAGAGGGAGAGGATTTGTCAGGGTCAGGGACGTGTGTCTGACGCACTCTGCCCCTTTAGGACTCCGGATTCAGAGCCTCTCCAAGGAGGCATATACCTTCCTTTGAGGAAAAGAAGATGAAAACAAGGAACACTTTTTAAATCTTTAGGAATTTTTGAAGATACCTCCTTTTAGAATTATTGTAGAGTAGACAGATCAAGATAAAATAGATGGGTGTTCGGGTTAGATAAATGGTAGTTTAAATACTGTCTCGAATTCTTACTCATTGTATGGTGTTCGTCAACTCATTTGAGTTTCCTGATCAGTATAGTGGGGGAAGGGAGGTAAAATAGTTTCTATCCCATGCAAGAAATGTCAATATTAAATAAGATTAGGTATGTGTAACACCCAGTCCATTGTCTTTCAGGGGTACCATATCATTAATAATAATAATAATAATAATAATAATAATAATAATTAGCTCCTGCACAAGGTAAAGATTGACAATCTTCCAGTTTTCTTATCTATCTTTATATTTATGCATCAAATGATGCCATAAAGCACATAATACCTTTTTAGTACAACTTGAGGATTCCCAGGGTAAGAATAAGTTTTTCTTGTAGTCCTGAAAACTGAGAATAGGGAAGCTAAATTTCGTCTACAGTCTTTCATCAGAGTTCAAAACAGAAATTGTTTTTACCTTCCTTTTCAAATCACAAACTTTTTTAAAAAGTCTACCTTATGAGAAGAAGCTGGCCAATGATTTGGAGTACTAGTTGTTAAATTGACTTTTTAAAAATTTCAGAAAAAAAATTGTTATTTGGCGGCGCTATTCCTTGAAACATCAGTGACCCAAATGCACAGTCTTTACAAGCTAAGAATTCCCGGAAGCTCAATAGGAGAGTTGCTATCTTAACCTATACCACAGAACAGCAGGATCGGGCAAGTCACTGCGCTGAGACACCACTTGGGGCCAGATTTTAATAGCTGACAACTCATAATGGATTGACAAAAGCAAAACATCATTAACTTGAATCTACAAAGTCGACATTTCCATATGCAAATAGGAACGAGCACATATGTGCCTGTGTACAAGTCTCATTGCTTGTTTAGTTGTCTGTATGTCCTTTAGGTTGCCTTCCTTTGTTTTGAAGATCCCAGCGGACAAGAACCACGTCTGGTAATCCACTTTGCAAAACAACAAACAGGTGCACAGATTGGGACTCACTGAATGTTTCTGATGGTAATGATGGTGATATTGTTGACTTTTCTTTCTCATACAAGAGTCTAAGATCTACAATGTAATATCAGCACCCAGGAGTAAAAGGACAGTCATGAATAATATGTTTGAGCAGTGGAACATGAAAGTTACTGTATATTTTTTTATATAACAAGGACCACTGAACCGACCCCTAGGGCACGAGTATTAGAAAGAACACTCGTTCTAATTTTCTACATCTTGGTTTAAGTTCTTAATACCAATCCTTAGAGAAAATGTTTCCCTACATGGCAAGTTAGGTAACTCTTCTTCATCCTTCTTGAAAATGATGGGGCTATGGCATATTACTTTTTAGTGTGACTCTGCTCAGTTCAGTGACATAAAAAATTATAACCACCCTAATTCTGGCCCATGGAAAAATGATTTAGCCTCTCTGAGCATTAAGTTCTTCTTGAGTAATCGCAACCTATCTATAATTCTGTTGTGTGAATTAGATAAGATCAAATTGATAATATAAAGTGCTATAAAAACTTAAGCTGTTGTTATCCCCCCAAATATATCCTTTGGGTCGTGCCTATGTGACTTAAGGAAATAGCCAATTATACTATTTCTTTTGTGAGAATGTGATTTTGGACTTACCGTTCAGCATGCCTTTATGAATACACCGCAAGGTTCCACAGCCTCTTAGGATTATTTACTCATTACTTTCATTCTTCCTTTTCCCCAGTGAGCTGTCCTTTATTGGCTTGTTCCTTTTCTGTTGTGTATACAAATGTTGTGTGTTAAGATCAAGGGGGTGGACACCTGGTTTGCTTCTCTGAGTTCTATCACTCATTCTCATAAAGATTTTGCTCTGGGCATTGCAGCTGGCATTCCTCTCCTTTCTTTTCTTTGCTGCCGAAGAGTTACACAGAAAAGAATAATGAAGGCTTAAACTCTCCAATCCTGCTTCCTATCTACCTCGCATCCTCCCGTTACCAAAGGGGAAACACATGTTTTTCAAACTCAATTTTTGCTGATGAAAATTTTGTTCAATTTCACAGCTTGACTTCAGAATTTTCCCAACTGATGGTAAATTCCATTCCCTTGCCAAACAAGGAAAAAAAAATCTACAAGCATGTTTGGAAGGAAAACTCAGAAATCTCCCTCAAGCTCCAGTATCAGAGAAATATAAGAAAGAAAAGAATTTGTTATGCCAGCCTCTCTGTCATTCAAAATGCTAACATGTTTAATGATTGGAAATCTGGGGGAAATATTTAATGTAGGTCAATGCAATTTATTATTACAGAAATGTAAACCTTGAAACACAGAGATTTATAGCAATGGTAGCATTTGGACACTGAAAAGACAGAAAGAAGTGAAGCTTGCAGGTGGTGTGGGGTTGAATGCATGTTTGTTGAATCAATTAGAGTTGGAAAGAATGCTCCATTAGATTTTCTTCCTCTCATGCATTCTATTATTTTGCTTAGAATCGTTTTTCAACCCCCATAACTTACCTTTCTTTGTGAAAACTTCTTTTTCTCTTATTCCTTTTATTTACTTGATAGTTACTTAAACCACTATAATTCCAAATCCCTTTTTCTTACCTTGGTGTCCTATAGCCCAGATCAAAACTCTTTCTATAGGTCACTTTCATTAAAGGTGTTATAAAAATAAATGGCTTGTAACAGGTAGGAAAAACAGGAACCAGGAGGAATGGTGCAGAATCTTATTTCCCAGCAGTGCCACGGGAAGCCTTCATGTTCTTTGGGGTTTTATTTCTGTGTTCAGTTCTGGCCAAGTTAAACCCCCTGCCTGGGTGTCAAGGGCTAGTACTGAAAGCTACAAAAGGCAGAAGAGACCTTTCTCCCTGAAAGGGGTTTTGGAAGTGAGCTAGTTTATTTAATCCTCAGGCAAACTTGTAGTCAAGCTAATAAGAATGAGAGAAACAGCTTCCTACATGGGAACTAGGACTGTGAGAAATTGTTTTTCAGGGTGTTTTATAGCCCAAACCCTTCAAGGGTATGGAAGAGCTCTCCAACCAGGGGCACAAATATTCAAGGAGAGCTTGTTTGTTTTATGGTTATTTTTATCCCACAATAAACAACTTAAATTTGCAGACTATACTTTTTGACTATAAAGTGGGTTATTTCTCAAGATGCCGGGACTTTCCCATAACAGATGGAATAAATAGGAGAAAATGCTGAGAATACACCACTGAAATTCTGATTTATTCAATCATTAACAAAAAGAAGTCCAATTTCAATGGTAATAGAATGAAAACCCAACTGTTTCTACTTTCCTTCTGAAAGCTGGTTTTCTATGGAGAATGCTGCTCTTACGCAAACACCTATTCAGACCTCAGCAGTGTATAATCTTAACTTCAGGCAGCATGGTTGTATAGGTTCAGGAATTTGTAATAACTCTGCAACTAGGGATAAAATATTAACTTTCAATAATATAAGCACTCTCTGCGGTACAAATAGTGGGAGGAAAATACCACATATATTATCTCCCAGGAAAGGTGTGTGTGTGTGTGTGTGTGTGTGTGTGTGTGTGTGTGTGTGTGTGTGAACACTTTATACTTGGCTTTCAAAGGAAACACAGTCCGTGCATAACCTTTGGGTACTTGGCAGTAAGTAGACAATCAGTCCAGTGTCTCTTTCTCAAGACACAATTAAGAAAGAGGGGAAACAAAAGCAATTTAAGTGCAACAGTGTTTAAAATAATCACAACGAAGTCACTTCAAGGTTGGAAACCACACTAAATGTTTCCTGGGACTATAGTTTGAATATAATAAAGGCAAATAAAACATTGCAATATGTTTCTAAGAAAAACAGAAAAGTTAAAATAAAACTCCAGGATGAACACCTATGTATAAAATGTTCATGATACACACACATGTGTGCACACACACAGGTTATATAAGAAGGTGGAATATTTTTATCTTCATTGCATATCACAATAAGCACATGGAATATTAGGATTTCAGTACATGCTTGCTTAAACTTGTCTAAGAATTTGAAGTTCTTTCATGATTAGTTCTGATCTAGGTAGACCTAAGAGAATTCACCTGGTATGGAACCAGGAACCCAAGATTGCATCCTGGTTGTGTTATTAATCCCATTCATTTTACCTACTGAGATCTTATTTTCTTTCTTTATTAAATTTGACAACTTGACTCCCAAATGATCTTATAAGGTTCCTCTCATTCTAAACTTGAACCATCATAAGGTTTTCTTTTTTTTTTTTTTTAAGATTTTATTTATTTGACAGAGAGAAACACAGCTAGAGAGGGGACACAAGCAGAGGGACTGCGAGGGAGAAGCAGTCTTCCTGCCGAGCAGGAAGCCCGATGTGGGGCTTGATCCTGGGTCTCCAGGATCATGACCTGAGCTGAAAGCAGTTGCTTAGCCAACTGAGCCACCCAGGCGCCCCATAAGGTTTTCTTTTAATTTGTTTTCAATTGAGTATCTCCTGCCTTACTTTAGGCCTAGTATTATCTAAAAATAAATCAATATAGACTTAGGTTTATGTGATGCAACTACCCGTATGTTTGAAAGAGAGATATATTTGTGACAGGAACCCTTCAGTTTTGTCCTTTATTGTCTTTGGTTTCCATGAAATGAAAAGTTCTCCAGTAGCGAGATGGTATTTATAATCCATTAAGCTTAGAATGAGAATTCTTTCAGTAATTTTATAGGAGACTCCATTGAACAGATTCATTTCTTCCTTGTTTATCCCTCTCTTTCCCCTTTTATATCAGCCTTAGCTTGATTCCTAAAATCTCAGACAGAGAATAGACTTTCACCATAGTCTTCATGGGGGTCTTCATAAAGCTACGTATATAAACACGGTCTGGTGAAACATTTTCAATCCACATATTCTGAAAGTCGATATGGGTTCTCCAGTTCTAACATTGTCAGCAAACGCAAGAGTATCGCTCAAACCAGGAAAATCTTTTAAAACATGTTGTCCCTTTCCTTGTTTTTAAATCTCTCCCATTCTCTTCACACAGAGTAGCAAGCCTATCTTTTAGTGCAGGTGTGTGTTCTGTTGGCTTTATATACGATGGCGGGGCGGGATTGAAAACGCCTGTATTATGAAAACCCAATGGCAGAAATGAAGTGGAACCTTGATTTATTTGGGTAGGACTTTTTTCCAGAACTGTAAATCATATTTTGGTGTTCATTTACCTTTGCATCCTTTTTGAGCCACTGGCACTGAGGCTGACGAATGGGAATCAAATGAAGTGTGCTAAGTGCTTCTGCTGGAGGGGCTCATCTCCCCACATGCCCGGCTGTGATTTATCTCTGCAATACATCACGCAACTTATTTTCCTTTACTTATTTTATTTAGTGTTGTCACAAATAATATCAATTGGCCATTGACTGTGAACTCTAAACAGTAGTAAATTAATGAAATAAGCTACATCTACAGAACTCATCTGTCCCCGATTTGATTAGAGCCACTTTGGTTGTACCAAGCCATTTACTATAGATGAACCTCATTTATTAAACAAGCAGCTTCATGAGTTCTGTGTAAATTGTTATGCATAATATTTGCAGTGATTTTAATGAAACACTTAAAGCTGACTCTTTTATATCTCAATCACTAAGAGTACTTTATGATTGTAGAATAGGCATTTTCAGTCATCCTATGACTTTAAAATCGAAGTACCTCTCTGAAGGAACGATTTATGGAAGAGGCCTTCATTCTTTTTGTTTCTGAGGGAGACAGGGGGAGCAGGGAAGGAGCACAGGGCTTTTTTAGGGTAAGGGCTTCCTGGAGAAGGTGTCCCAAAGTCATGGTTAAATTCCCATCACAACTGAGAAGGTACTCAAGTCTCTGCCCAAGCATTCCTGTGCCCAGCTGCACTAGCATATCAAGACTTTCAGACCACAGGAATGCAGAGCCCCAAGTGTTCGCTTTACTTTGGAATTTGGAAAGGAAGTTTCACAAAAGGAGTGGCTTTATAAAAACAATCTGAGTAATTCAAATAGATAATGCCAATGTTTCTACAATTTGTAGTGACTTCAAAAATGTAGGGAGGCCTAACATGTCCCAGAAAAAGCACTGAGAGGTAGGTAAAAACTGTAAATCAAAAACAGGGGAGGGGCACCTGGGTGGCTCAGTCATTAAGCATCTGCCTTGGCTTGGGTCATGATCCCAGAGTCCCAGGATCGAGGCCCATGTCTGGCTCCCCGCTCAGCAGGAAGCCTGCTTCTCCCTCTCTCACTCCCCCTGCTTGTGTTCCCTCTCCAGCTGTGTTTCTCTCTGTCAAATAAAAAAGAAAATCTTAAAACAAGAACAAAAACAAAAAACAGGGGAAATGTAAGCAAGTTCAGTTTGAAATAAGGTGACAGCCTCTGGGCACCAGAGCAACAGAAACAGGAGAAGAGGTGAGGGGTTCACAGAGGAAACATACATCCAGAGCTGCCTTGAAGTAGGAGGGCCTAACTGCACAATTTCAGTGAAGAGGGGAGGAATGAAATAGAGCAACAGAGAAGTCATGGTGGATGAGATAAGAACATTCCTGTGCAGTATCTGTGTGGGACTAAAGCAGAGTAAAAATTGGAAACATTTGTTAGGGTTTGTCTTTTTCCACAACATAAATGAAAGTGGGCGGTGGTGATAGAATGCAGAGTCCCCCTGCACATTTGCTAAGGACATAGACCCTCCTCATGAATCTACCTGATGAGATCCACTGCAGCCAAGATCTGATTAAAGAGCTGTGAGACAATCACAGTGAAGCTTAGTGTTCAAGTAAAAAGTATAGTCAATATCCTGGTTTTAGTAAAGAATTTAACCCATGCCAGCACCTGAAACCCTCATCTGTTTTCAAAAAAATTTAGAACCCTACAATTCTAGAACTTGCCTACTGTAAGTGAGGGTTTAGGTATCCCAGCCACACAGATTCTGTTCAGGATGTTTCCCAAGAGTTACTTCATTTTTTTTTTTTTCCAAATAAGGTTGTTAATTGGATCCCAATTCACTGGTACAAGTTCTTTATTTTAAATAAAACTGGGGGCACCTGGGTGACTTGGTCTGTTAAGTGTCTGTCTTCAGCTCAGGTCATGGTCCCAGGACACTGGGATCAAGCCCCACATCTGGGTGGAGAGCCTGCTTCTCCCTTTCTCTCTGCTGCTCCCCCTGCTTGTGCTCAATCAATCACTCTCTGTGTGTGTAAGATAAATAATAAATAAAATCTTTAAAATAAATAAATGAACAAAAACTGAACAAGCCATAGTAACAATCACCTAATTAGAGGGAACATACCAAGGAAGGAAGGAAGGAAGGATGGATGGAAGGAAGAGACTGAGGACTTGCAGTTGATTTAGGAATGCATTTTTCTTTTTTTCATTATTGAGTGGATTTTTTTTGTATGACATTGTACAATATACAAATGCAATGTGACATTTACTTTGAGGAAAAACTAGTTGAATAATACTGGATAAAATACATCTAAAGCAGTTATATCCCAAAGTGAGTTCCATAACAAGATGTTTCCAGGTCAAATATTTGGAAAACAGCCACAACTATATATACTTCAATATACACAGTGTACATAGTAGAGGTTCTGGGGAGTTCTGCAGTAAAATAAAGTTGTTTGAGTTTGTTTTAACTTCTCTTTCAAAAAACCCTTTTGATCAAATAACTTTTTTTCCATTTAATCCCTATTAACAACTATGGCAGTGATATTCCTTGGAACACATTTTGGGAAATTGTTGCTCTGAACACATCTGTGGAACTCTCCTACAAAATCTAACTCTTCCAGAGATTATGCATAGGAAAATGTGTCCAAGGTAGAGTTATCCATAAGAAAAGCAAGGTTTATGAAAGGAATTCTTAACTCTGTTTTCCCCAGAAGTCACTGATAAGGGAATGAAAAATTTCATTTTGGAAGTTCCCAAATTTCAAATATGTTTTATTTTTCCAATAACTGAACTTGAAGTTACAAGTTTAGCCTACAGTAGAGTAGAATCTTACAACATGTGTGCAAGCACACACACACTGTGGATCAGAGACTCACACTTAGCTACATTCTTTTTTCCAGTTTTTGAAGATGTAAGCATGACTGAAACCTCATGAAATTTGCAATTTCTGCATGACTTTCTTTGTTATTTAAATTTCACGTGCTCTACAGCAATCACACTGCTTAAATCTCCCTCTCTCAAATCAGCGATGACTCCCTTCTGATTATTTCTCAGATTCAGCTCCGTGATGCCTGAGGCATTTGATGGTGTTGATCATTATCTTCTCCAATGTGCTGTGGCCCAGGTCCTCTGGACCACTCACCTTCCTCTCCTCCCACCTCTCAGATTATGCTCCTGGTCAGTTTCCTGATCCAGTGACGTCACTGCTCCTCTCATCTCACAAAACCTTTGGTTCTAATCAAATGTTCATTTCCCTCTATATTCATTCTGTTAGAGTCCACATCTAGTTTCTGTCAGTTATCTTTAAAATATGTGTATCTCTTTCCCAGCTCAAAAGCCATCTTTGTAGTACCAACATTGTCAGATTATCTTCTTTCAAATACAATTCTGCTATATCCAATTTAACAAGTGAACACTAAACTTACTATCTACTCTCAACCAGTTCCATTTACCAATGATCTTATTGTTCTATGTAGCAACACGGTATTTTTTTTTTTTTTTTAATGTCTAAAATGTAAGTCTTGGGCACCTAGGTGGCTCAGTCGATTAAGCGTCTACCTTCCACTCAGGTCATGTACTCAGGGTCCTGGGATTGAGCCCTTCGTGTCGGGCTCTCTGCTTAACAGGGAATCTCCTTCTCCTTCTTTCTCTACCTTTCCCTGCCTTATGCATGCTTTCTCTCTCTCTCACTCTCTCAAATAAATAAAATTTTTAAAATAAAATGTAAGTTTTTCCTGTGCTTTGTGTACATTTGCCTTTCACTTGATCATGAAATTCAATATATTATGCATCAACCAGTTATTTAAATCCTTAAAATATGACATTACAAATTTAGGCACTGATACAAAGTTACTTGACCTTCAAAAAACTCATGATTTAACATGAAAAGTAGGAATATAAACATAAAATTTAAGTAAGTTCAATGCTACAAGTATAAGATGTTGAAGTTGTTGTGGAAGGAGAAAGAAGAATCCTAGAGATCCTGGAGATGGGACAGTATTATAAAAAGCTTAGAAGGAAACAACATTTAAGGTGGATCTTGAAGGATGAGTTGAAGTTCACATGAGGCATAGGAGACAAAGAAATGATATTCTAGTCTGCAAATATTCATAACTTATGTAAGAAATAACAAGAACCTTGGTGTGCCTGTGAGGTGGGATCAGGATTCATAACCCTTGTTTGGAGGGAATGTTAGGAGATGGGGCTGGAAAGATGTTAAGCCTACCTTTACTATGGACTTTGAATAACCTGCTAAGAAGTTTAGGCTTGACACTGAAGGTGAGGAGATGATCAGAATTTGAGCAGACATGTGCCTAACATGTCTATGTCTTAAAGTTATCGTGCTAGTTAAAAAAATAAAAGAATGGAAAATGGATGGGGTGGTAGATAGGGAAATAGTCTCCCACCTAACTTTCCTTATTCTCAACTCTTCATTTAATTCCAATCCTCCTGAATGACTCTGTGATATTTTATTGCACAAACATAAACAGCAACATTTCAGCAGCATCTACCTTTTTTGTTACATCAAAATTAGTCTTCTGCCTGACTTCCAATGTTTGCTACAGACTAAATGTTTCTGTCCCTCAAAATTCATTTGTTGAAATACAATCTCCAGTGTGACAGTATGTGGATGTGGGGGGTCTCTGAAAGGTGATTAGATCGAAAGGTGACTGTGGAATCCTCATGAATGAAATTCATGCCCTTAAAAAAAGAGACCCCAGAGAGTTTCCTCACCTGCTCCACCATGTGAGGACACAGTGAGAAGATGGCCATCTTGGATATAGGAAAATGTTCTCACTGGGACGCTGAATCTGCTGTCACCTTTATCATGAACTTCCCAGCCTCCAGAATTGTGAGAAGATGAATTTCTGTTGTTTATAGGCCATCCAGTCTGTGGTACTGTGTTTTAGCAGCCTGAATGGGTTAAGACAATGTCCTTTGTGTTTCCTGAAGTTCGTGTTATCCTGCGCATGGCATGTTTACTCCTCTCCTAAATGTTCACCTCTTCCCCCCATCCCAATCCACACCTTCTCTGCCTCTGTCACATGACCATACTATAGCTGTAGTGACTGAATTCTGTGCTTCTTTGCCTTGTTCCTCTCCCATGGATGTTTTTCTTCATGCACTCATATCAGGCCTATTCTCTAGTATCAAATCCAAATCTCCTCTTCTCCCACAGTCTTTCCTGAAGATTCCCTATCTCTTGCCCTTGATCTCATTGTTTTGTTTTGGTTTTGTTTTTTATTTTCCAGATGACTTAGTATAAGCTGGATCTCACAACTCATGCATCGTCTTCATTGTTTGAGTTTAAACTTCAAATAATTTTTTATTTGTTTCTTGAGGACCAGAATCATGTACTTATTATACTTCTTAGTTTCTTACTTTTTACTGGACAAATTGCAAATAATGTACATCCTAAAAGAAATCTACAGGATTCCTGCTAGAATGTTTCTTTCAATGCAAGAATCTATAATAAGAAAATCAATGTCTGAATTTATTGAGCACTTATATGCAAACTGTGCTAGGTGCATCTATGTGTAAGGCTCCTAATACCACTAGGTATTAGGTATTATTATTTTTTTTAAAGAAAGTAAATTTTATTTATTATTTTTATTTTAAGGATTTTATTTATTTATCAAAATGAGAGAACACAAATGGGGAGCAGCAGGCAGAGGGAAAGGGAGGAGCAGGCTTCCCACTGAACAGGGAGCCCAATGTGGGACTCGATTCCAGGACACTGTGATTATGACCTAAGCTGAAGGCAGACACTTAAGCAACTAAGCCACCCAGGTGTCCCAAGAAAATAAATTTGAAATTAAATTAAAATTTGACAATTGCTCAAAGTCACTAATTGATTCATTCAATCAGTGCATTTTTATTGAGTTTTAAATAATGTCCTAGGCATGATTCTAAAAACCACAGAAGTAATAGTGAGCAAAACAAAAATTCTGTCCTGGAAGCAGGGCATTTTGCTTGGGGAAATAGACCATTAGCAACTTAAACTTTTTACATACTTTTTTTTTTAATTTTATTTATTTATTTTTGTGAGAGAGTACACACCAGTGTGGGGGAGGGGCAGAGGGAGAGGCAGACTCCCTGATAAGCAGGGAGCTTGATGCAGGACTTGATCCCAAGACCCTAGAACCATGACCTGAACTGAAAGCAGATGCTGAGCCATCCAGGCATCCACAATTTAAATATTTTAATAAAAAAATTTAAATAATGGTCTTATAACAATGTGTGGTACAGTGATGCATGCTATAAAAAATCAAGCAAGGCAAGAGCATGGAGTACAATGAGTAGTAGATCATCCAGCCAGCTTGCGAAGGCAGGCTGTCAAACTCTATGTCCTCTATTACTTATCAGTCTCAGGTACAACTTCATTACTAGCATTTGAGGCCAGCGATAATCTCTTTCTACACACATATTCTAATGTAACTCCAATATCACCAACACCAAATCTACATCATAATAGGACAGGTCTAATCTCTTCACTTAAACTGTATTCGCTGTGGCTTTTGTGTTCAGCTCATGCTATTCTTTTAGCATACACACAAACACACACACACACCCACACATACTAAAATTAGCTTACTTATTCTATAAAAACTTTTTGTCTATTAGAACAAGAGTTGTGCCTTCAATTTTGTTGGGAATTCCCATCATATTTATTGTTATTATGGGCGGTTTATATGTACCTGTTGTCATGACACAATTTATCTGAATTCTAGTTCCCGAAAATGAAGAAAAAAAAACAATATGTCATTATTGGAAACTGAAGAATTAAAACTTTGTAACTAATTTCCTGTAGTATCTGCATTGACATTTTTTAAATTAAGGTAAAAGTTCTTTGACATATTGGACTTTCTGATCAGGAAAATACCTTGAAGATAAATACAAATATGATATGCATTTGTTAGACATTGGAGAACACAAAAGCATTCAATTCAAGGTAATCCTTAAATCTTTGTATATTAAAATTATTTAAATTTTGTGCTCTCCAATTATAAAAAATATGAAGAAATAATTAAAATGGTTATTTATGTCATTTTAGACATTAGGTGTTTAAATACATTTAAAAATTGTAGCTAAGTTTGCAGTGAAGAGAATGGTGAAGAGAATTTCTTTCTGAAAAAAGATGAGGGGATGCCTGGGTGGCTCAGTCAGTTGAGTGTCTGACTTTTGGTTTTGAGATCAGGTAGTGATCTCAGGGTTTTGAGACCCAACCCTGGTTGGGCCCTTTGCTAAGCAAAGAGTATGATTGTCCCTCTCCCTCTGCTTCTCCCTCGTCTCACTTTCTTGTGTTCTTTCTCTCCCTCTCTGTAAAATAAACAAATAAATAAAATCATCAAAAAAACATTTAAAAAGATGAAGCAGATGTTTTCAGACCTAAATGGGAGAAAACCTGTCTGAGAAAAGCAAAATGCTGAGAATCCATGTGACATTTGCATCATATCAAACTAATGCTCAAGTGACCTTGCCAATATCTATTCTGAACAACCACACAAATAACTCGCTTACCAATATAAAATAGTACTCATTCTTCTCTTTTATGTTTCCAACAATAATAAGGAGTCAGAAATAGGCTTTGCCTAAACTGTGATTGCTATTCCTGCTTTCTATACTTTTCCAAATTTAAAATATCATTTAAAATACAATTTGTAGGGGCGACTGGTTGGCTCAGTGGGTTAAGCGTCTGCCTTCAGCTCAGGTCATGATCCCAGGATCCTGGGATCAAGCCTCAGGTTGGGCTACTTGTTCAGCAGGGTGTCTGCTTCTCTCTCTCCCCCTGACCCTCCCCCTGCCTGTTCTCTGTTGCGTGCTCTCTCTCTCTCTCGCAAATGAATAATTTTTTTAAAAAAATCTAAAAATACAACTTGTATATCTTTGTGAGCAAAACAGAGCTATCCACTGTACTCAGTAGCAACTAGCACGTGTTGTTAAATTTGACAGAGTCAACCGGAGTTAGAAACACATATAACACTTAATAAAGTCCTAATAAAGTTGCTGCTATTATAAACGTTGCATCTGTTCGTTGGGACTGGGTAATGAAACACTGCAAACTGTTTGAAATTTATTGACTCATAGTTCTGGAGGCTAGAAGTCCACAATCAAGGTGCTGAGGGGAGGAGAGGGGGTTCTTTCTCAGGGCTGTGAGAGAAGGTCTGCTCTAGGTCTCTCTCTGTGTCTTGTAGTTGGCCATCTTTATGTCCACATGATGCCCTCCCTGTGTATGTGTCTATCTCCAAATTTCCTCTTTTCTTTAAGACTTTATTTATTTATTTATTTATTTATTTATTTATTTATTTGACAGAGAGAGATCACAAATAGGCAGAGAGGCAGGCAGAGAGAGAGAGGAGGAAGAAGCTCCCTGCTGAGCAGAGAGGCCAATGCAGCCTTGATCCCAGGAACGCGAGATCAGGCAGGCAGAGGCTTTAACCCCCTGAGCCACCCAGGCACCCCAAATTTCCTCTTTTTATAAGGACACAAGTTGTCGTCAATAAGAGTCCACTTTAATGGCTTCTTTTTAATGTGATTATCTCTTTATAAACTTTATCTCCAAATAAGATCACATTTGGAAGTACTGGGATTTAGGACTTTGACATATGAATGTTGGAAGGGGAAGAATTCAACCCATCACAGACACTTTCTTTATATTTCTTTGAGACATCATTTAGATTTTTATTTACTTTTTGCCTAAAATCTGTAGATTAAAAAATATGTATTAGAAATAGTATTTGGATGGCTCTTCGAAACTACATAGATTTATCTTAATTAGGAAAAAAAGAAGTTAAATTACCTCTGTATGTAGATAGGATGATCTTATCTATAGAAAGCCTTAAAAATTCCCCCCAAAATTGTTAGAAATAACAAATTCAGTACAGTTGCAAGATACAAAATTGATATGTAAAAAATCAATTGCATTTTGATATACTAGCAATGAACTTCTCAAAAATGAAACTAAGAAAACAATCTCATTTACAATAGTATCAAAAACAATAAAATATCTAAGGATAAAACTTAACCAAGAAGGTCCAAAACATCTGTACAATTGAAACTATAAGACACTTGATAAAAGGGATTGAAGAAGACAAAAATAAAAAGAAAGATACTTCTTGCATTCATGTTTTGAAAGAATTAATATTGTTTAAATGCCCATCGCGAGATGCCCAGGTGGCTCAGTTGGTTAAGCATCTGCTTTTGGCTCAGGTTAGGATCCCAGGATTCTGGAACCAAGTCCCACATAGGGTTCCTTGCTCAGCAGGGAGCCTGCTTCTCCCTTTGCCTGCCTGTGCTAGCTGTCTCTCTCTCTGTCAAATAAATAAGTAAAATCTTCAATAAATAAGTAAATAAATGCCCATATTACCCAAATCTGTAGATTTAAAAATCCTTATAAAAATTCCAGTGGTGGGGCACCTGGGTGGCTCAGTTGGTTAAGGGTCTGCCTTGGCTCAAGTCATGATCCCAGAGTCCTGGGATCGAGCCCCATGTCATCAGGCTCCCTACTTAGCAAGAGGCCTGCTTCTCCCTCTCCCTTCTGCTTAGGCTCTCTCTTGCTATCTCCCTCTCAAATAAATAAATAACATTTTTTTTAAAATTCCAATGGCATTTTCCAGAAAAATAGAAAAAATCTTAAAATACATATGAAATCACAAAATACCCAGAATAACCACAGCAGTCTTGAGAAAAAAGAACAAAACCAGAGGCATAACACTTCCTATTGTGATTTCAAACCGTATTATTAAACTACAGTAATCAAAACAGTATGGTATTGGCATAAAAATAGAAACATAGACCAATGGTACAGAATAGAGTCCAGAAATAAACCCATGTATATACAATCACCTAACCTTTGACAAGGGAGCCAAGAATACACAATGAAATGTGTCTCTTCAATGAAGGGAAATGATAGTCTCTTCAAAAATGGTGTTAGGAGGGGCACCTGATGACTCAATTGGTTATGACTTTAGCTCAGGTCATGATCTCAGAGTCCTGGGATCGAGCTCCATGTCAGGCTCCCAGCTCTGCAGGGAGTCTGCTTTTTCCTTTGAACTTCTCCCCTCTCATTCTCTCTCTCACTCTCTCTCTCAAATAAATAAAGAAAATCTTTAAAAATAAATAATAAATAAATAAAATATTTTTAAAAATAGTGTTAGGAAAATCAGATATCCATATGCAAAAGAATAAAAATGGACTCTTTCTTTCCACCACTTACAAAACTTAAAACAGATTAAAAACTTGAATTTAACACTTGAAACTGTGAGACTCCTAGAAGAAAACATAGGGAAAAGCTTCTTGACATTTGTCTTGGTAAAGATTTTTTTTAGATATGACACCAAAAGCACAAGCAACAAAAGAAAAAATACACAACTGGCACTACATCAAACTAAAAAGCTCTGGTCTCAAAGAGAAAAATCAATGAAATGAAAAGGCAGTCTATGGAATGGGAGAAAATCCTTACAAACTGTACATCTAATAAGAGGTCAATATCTAAAGTTTATGAGTCACTTCCTTGTTGAAGCTGTTTTATGCTATATGTATATATCAACTCATAGGATTGCACATCTTTTTAAAAATGGCACTATAGAAACAAAATATATGCAATTTTTTTGTCAATCAGACCTCAATAAAGTTGAAAAATAAGAGATTAAAAAAAAACAAACAAACAGGGGCACCTGACTAGCCAAGTCAGAAAAGCCTGCGACTCTTGACTCAGCACTCACATTGAGTGTAGAGATTCCTAAAGAAAATAAATTAAAACTTTAAAAAACAAAAATGAAAGAAGCAAAAACAAAGAAAAAAATTTTAAAAATCTGAAAAAAACTATAGAGATTTAAAGTAATAAGTCAAATACTTAACGATAGAGTCTGTGGTCATTTGTTTTAATTTTCAAATGAACTAGGAATTGAAAAGTGACTGAACACCGTTATTCAAATTCATAGGATAAGTAGACAGCTGCCTATCATTTGAGATGCATTTGAGCTGCTAGAAACTGTAGCACATTTTTGTGTCCAAAATATGTACACTATCAATGTCTGGCTAATATCTGACATTTACTAAAAGATTGTCTCACAATGAAATGCACATATTTCAGCAAGTAGTGGCAGATCAAGCCAATCATCAATCAGAAAAACTATGCTAAGAATAATGTAATGAATTTCTTCCAAGCAGTACCACTTCACCATTCAGGAACATGAAGTCTTGGTGCTTCCCCAATTAAGCATCTCTATCATAGGTCTGAGGTTCTCTACACTGTCAACTTCCAGTCCAACATACTAATGCCTCTTCCCTGAATTACTGAAATTGGATCTTAATTGGGATGAATACCTTAATTCTTTTATTCACCCATTATTTATGGGACTTTTAACCATGTATTAAGCACTGTCATAGATGCTTGAGCACCTCTGTGAGGGGTTTATCTAGATGGATATGGAAATGCCTTTTTTTTTTTTGTCTCCTCCCAATTTGTTATCCACACAATATCCAGAGTGAACACTTCTTTTTTTTTTTTTTCCAAAGAGTGAGCTTTATTGAAAGCACCCTCGGGCGAGGTTCCACACCTCCAGAGGACTCTGGAGAGGAGAGTCGGGAAGTCGCACCTGGGTTGGGGAGTGTAAGGGTTTTTAAGCCTTATCGTTCTGGGTCTGGATTCAGGTGGGTTTTTTTCCCATATTAGGTAAGGGAACATCGTGTCCCTAGGTGATTGGTTAGGGGTGGGGAAGGTCCAGACAATGGTGGGTGGCCCCTGACTGGAAAGTCAGGTATGGGAATTTCCAGTCCCTTTAATGGAGATGACATGGTGGCCACGGCTGCTTTGGCGGGAAGATCAGCCATCTTGGCCCAATCTGTGATGTCCGCCAGTTTGGCTGCCCCTGTCTCTCAGCCAGCCCAACATTCTGACCTTTTGTTTTATATAATGGTGAGAGGGGCTTCGACTCTATTCTGGCTACTTCCTGCTGAAGGTTGGGCATCCTCATGGAGGAAGTCAGAGGTGGGCAGGCGAGAGTAGGGCTGTAGGAGGAGTTGTTTTACTGAAACTCACTTCATCTCTTGAAGGCGTTCCTGTAGATATCTAACAAGGCAGGGAGCAACTGAGATTAGTAACAGGATTATGCACAGGGGGAGGGGGAGGAGCCAAGTTACCCAAGTGTGGGAGTCTAGACCCCATGGGTGGGAATCCTGGTGTCTCAACTGTATCCGGTCTCCAAGTTTGCGAATTTTGGAGGTGACTATGCCAGACTGGTTAACATAATAGCAACATTCTTCATTCAGGTAGAGGCAAGTGCCCCCTTTTTCTGCTGTTAGGAGGTCTAAGGCTTGCCTGTTTTGTAGGACGATGGTTGCAAGGCTGGTAATCTGCGTTTGTAAGGCGGTAAGGTAATCAGCGATCCACTCCACGTCATCATTAAGTGACAGGGAAAGCCGGTAATAAAAGTTTATTGAAGTTCCGAGGCCTGCCGCTCAGGTGGCAACACCGGCCATCAGGTCTGCCCCAATAAGTAAGGGGAAGAAGGTTGCCTGTCTGTTTCGGTGTGTAGAGAATAGGATAGACATGAGGTGATCGGGGGAATAGATGGTAGTAGAAGGAGACAGTAAGATGAAAATGCAGTCTAGGGAGTCATTGGTGGTTAAGCATTGGTAGATTCCCTCTGGGCATGAAAGAAATATCCCAGGAGGGGTGCAGTAGGGGAGGGAGAAGACGGCAATGGAGGAGTTGAAGGTGAGGATGTCCGGAGTTGAGGAAAGGTTAAGAATAGGTTATAGGTCTTCCTATGGCCCCTATGTGAGCTGTTTGGTTAGTAATGGTGGTGTTGGATAGGGGCCACGTTGTCGGAATGGGGATTCCGATATTAGAAATGGTAGAGAAAGGGAAGCAGATCCAGCAGTTGCCATGGTCCTGAGATAGGTTTCGCCACAGGTTACAACTGGAGTTAATGAGGGTTATTGTTAGTTGGTCAGTGGGGGGAGATCTCTGTAATTATCGAGGTTGATTTCCTTGTAGGTGGGGCATTTTGAGCCTGCAAGCTGTCATTTACGGCCTGGATTATCCACTTGGTTTGCTTGTTTAGCCTGGTCCTGGACCCCTCCCCCATCGGAGAGTCCTAGTTGGGCCAGATAGGTCCAACAGACTGGACCGGGGCGAGGGGGGAAGTAAAATGTGCATTTTGCCTGTGTTTTATCAATTTTTGAGGTCCAGAAAGTTTTTCCCGGGGCATGGGTGAAAGTGCAGGTGTTTGGAGTTTCTCCCTGGTAACATTCCTGGGGCATGTAAGTAAAAGATTGGAAATAGCAGCTTTTTCCTGTGCCACGCATGCAATGGCCACATTCAGTGGCCCCGGTGAATGGGAGTAGAAGGGTTAGGATTAGGAGTACATACCGGCCGGAGCTTGGTTTTGCCCACCATTTGAGAGGCCCAGTCACCACCTGTAGGTGCCCATTTGAGGTTGCTGATGGGTACCCATGCTTGGTATCCCAGCAGTTTAGCTGCAGTTGGGGTGGTAAGGTTGATCGAATGTGGTCCTGACCACTGTGGCTGCAGGGATCCTGGCCGCAGTTCCCTGAGGAGGACCTGGTCTCCAGGGAGTAGCCAGCCCCTGAGGGGCAGCTCCTTTATGATTATGGTCATGGTCTTTTGGGGAAGGGATGACCAGCATGGGCCCTTAGGAGGGCACGCAGGAGGGTTAGGTAAGGCAGATAGGATAGGAGAGGTGGGGAGACAGCTGGGAGTTTGTGGTTTATAAGGAAGGGGCAGCCGTTTAGCAGCTCAAATGGGCTCAACCCCGAGGGTCTGCGGGGGGTTGCCCTAAGCCTAGTGAGGGCCAGGGGCAAAAGTGTAGGCCACGAGAGACGGGTTTCCAAGGTCAGCTTTGTGAGCTGAACCTTGAGCAACCTGTTGGCCTTTTGCACCTTACCCAATGACTGAGGGTGGTAAGGAATGTGGAGCTTCCAGGTGACGTTGAGACTTTCAGCTACCTGCTGAGTCACACTAGAGATGAAAGCGGTCTGTTGTCTGACTGGAGAGTTTGGGGTAGGCCAAATCTTGGAATAATGATTCAATGATGGCTAGAGTATCTGCTGTCTCTTGGGCCGTGGGATATGCCTCTCGATCCAGCCTGTGAACGTATCAACCAAAGTTAACAGGTACCGGAATGTTTTGTGGTGGGGTATATGAGAGATGTCCAGTTGCCAGAGAATGAAGAGTCAGAGTGAACATTTCAAAGGGAACTCTGATCTTGTAACTCCCTACTTAAAACCTTTTTATAATTTCCAATTGCTTTTAATTAAAACCTCAAAGCCTTGATGGAGACTTCAAGGCCCTGTGTAATCTGGTTTCTATTGGCTTTGCACCTCATTCCATCTGGCACTCTCCTTCACCCATTCTGTTCTGGTCACACTGGCCTTCTATCTAACAGTGACTGAACTAAATCTCTCCCATTTCAGGAAATTTGCATACTTGTTCTTCATAGCTCCATTTACAGATCTTTCTTCATGTCTCAGCAGAAACACCACTTCCTCATGTGGTTCCCTAATACCAAATTTAGCTAATGTTCCTGTATTGTAAATAATTATATGTATAATGTTTATCTCTCTAATTGAATTTAATTCAATTGGGGCAAAGACCAGTAGGTTCACAATTTCTTCATATACCTAGCACAGTACTGGATAAATAGAAAGCACTTAGTACATATTTATTGAATATAAGAAGAATAAAGAGAAGTGAAAAGAAGAAAGAGAAAAGAGAAGGACTATCCTGACTATTGGTAAGGCCTATATGAAAGTGGAATGAGCTTGAACTGGGATGGACACTAACTTAAGGGGTAAAGATTTGGATTCCGGCAGAAAACTTCAGAGAACACAACTATTTACTTTAGCTCACATTTTCCAAATACATTTAATGGTAGACCAATCTCATAGAATGCTTCTTAAAAGCATGATAACATGGTCAAAGAAGTTCTTACAATATTTTCTGCCTCTAGAGATTCACAACACATATTATGAATTCCTCTTAAGAACTCCAAGGAGTCTCAGTTTAAAAAAGAAACAAACAAACAAACAAACAAAAACCTGTTTAACAAACCCCTCTCTTTCTCTAGAATAACTAGCAACACTCAGAATCACTTGCTGGGAAATGTGATTGTGAGATCTAAAATGCCTCTTCCACTCCCTTGCTTTTTCCCTCATAATTAAAGAGATGGGAAAACCTCATTCTGCATTTTCCCTTGTCTCGAAAGAGAGCCTTGGATGCTTTACCTTCAGAGGTTTTGTTTTTACTTATTGATTGAAAATTAGTCTATAGCATCAGGAGTCTTGACCTCCTCTTTACAATAAAGGATTTATGTAATTTTGGATATCAGTGTATCCGTATTTATGGATTTGCAGTCCCTTAACAATGGTCAGATACTTTCCATGTAGAATTCCTTTAACCTAATAGTATTATAGACCAGGAGTCTTCAAATATTCCTGAGTACAAATTCCTAGTACTTGTATATTGGTATACTTGTATACTTGTATATTTATATATGATAGTGTAAGTGTACCACTGTACTTACATACTATTTATTTTATAAAACTTACCACCAAATAAAAGCTTTAAATGTTGATGTAAAAAGACTATGATGAGAGGTCCTAATATGTCTTTACATACACCGTGAATCATTTTGCAAACTCCCTGGATGGCATGCATGCTTCAGAGGTAACTCTTGTAAATTCGAACAGGCTTAGAGTTCCCCAGAGAATGATGGAGCACAGGACTATTGCTGAATAGTAAGTGACAGTGCATTATAGGGTTCACAGTTTTCACTTATTTTGAAAATAATGCTATTTATTGGATATAGCTTGTTAGGTGGGTAGAAGGAACTAGATCTTTGGGGAAGATATTGGAATGTGGACAAAGAACTCATGTTTATAAGGTTTCAGTCAGGATTGAGATGTTGCATAATTTACTACTATAATATTACCATGTAGAACCTATCATCTCGACCTTGGCCTGAGATGTCAGGAGGGCATAGTTACAAAGGTATATTGCCCTCTTGGATGACCAAACTATAAAAGTGGTCTGATCACTTAGGCATGGATCTACCAGGGGTTCAAAGTGCAGAAAACATAAGGGTGGAATCTAAGATTGAGTCTATTGATTTTTACTCAGGGAGAATCCCAAAGAGTAATTTCAAAATTAGTCAAAATGGAGAAAACTTCACAACAGTGCCTGGCCAAATATACTTGTCATATTGTGCAACAACTTAGTTTAATCCTCTGTCCTGACAGAGACTACATTCAGAGAAGCCTTTAGAGGAAATTCATTATAGGCTTATACAAAGTTATGAATTTAGAAGCTCCTTGAGTTCTGGAGTTATTTATCACCAGATAAAAGCATCATAATCATCTAAATGAGTAGAATTACAGAATATTTAAGAACACAGACCTTGAAAGGAGATGAGTCTGGTGTGGATTTCTACTTTAAAAGAGTTAAAGGCTGGATAATCTGGGATAAACTACTTCATATCTCTGAACTACCATCAAGTGTGAATGGCTGTAGTCTCTCAAATCCCAATTTAATTTAAAACATTTAGCACAATGGAGCTATAATTAGCACTCAGTAAAATGTAATAATCCTCCTCTTCCTTCTTCCCAATTGTCATCCTCACCATCACCACCTTCTTCCCCTTCTCCTCCTTCTTCTTCCCCTTCCTCCTCCCTCTTCTTTTCCTTCTTCGTTTTCTTCTTCTTCTTTTCCTTCTTCCTCTTCCTCTGCTTCTCCTTCTTTATTATTTTTGGTTCCATGAAGGAAGTGAAAATTTCCTATGATACAAAGTGCTTTCTAGATATGTAAATGAACCCTAAATTTGTTCTTTATATTTTGTATAGATGCACTTGACTACATTAAACCTAGTGACCATATGTAAGCTGACAACATTGATTAAGGAATTTTCTATTTCAACTTGACTTAATCTTTAGTTTAAGTGGAAAATCTGGTAATAAGGCTTTCTCTCCTCTGCAGTTCTGTCAACCACTGTGATCCATGGAGACAGAATGGGGAAATAAGCCAAAGAAGCATGCCATAAGTAAAAAATTTGTGGAATTGAACCCAGAAACAATTATGAAAGAACTACAGGAAAAAACACATAATCAGCAGTGCAAAGACAAATGAGTCCTGTATCCTATATTGGGTGAATCTGAGGGTGAAATCAAGTCCACAAAATAAAATTCTTCAGGATAACCAGTTACAAATAACACACTCATTAATCCTGATTTTGAATGGTATTCTAAGACATTTAAGTTCTAACACATCTGGAAAAATTGTCAAAGTTCTCTACTACAGACTGGGTTAAAAATTAATCAGTAATATGTTTTATGGATTTTATGTATCATATTAGTCTAACCACCTGCTAACCCTGCAAAGATAAGGGCCAGAATTAGAGCTGTCAGATGAACTAAATTGGGAGTAGAAATGACCAATTCTTCCTTTCCTCAAAGGCAACATAGATATTTAAAAGTAATTTTTCCTTTTATAAATAAGGACCCAGGTTCTTTAATCTAATAGGTTAAAGTAGGCTCATTTATTGCTCTTTAAGAATCTGGAACAGTCCATGAAGCAAGCAAAGAATGGAACAGAATAGCTTCGGCAAAGAACTGATGTTCCGATTCACACTCTGTGGAATTACAAATGGCAGTGCTTGTCATTGTGATACATTTCCCCCTACACATCTGCAAAGAAATGTGCAATATGTTTAGAAAAATAATACTCATTGTGATTTTATTTTCAGGGTCTAGGATATTTTAGATTTCTTAACTCTTTATTATACTGAAATAATCAAGACTATAATGTTCTCCTGAAGAAATTATTTTCTTAACATAAAAGTACAACTAATGGAGAAAACATGTAAAACTTTTTAAACTTTTACATACCAACATAATTTCCCATGCTTGCAGCAAAGATTGACCATAATCAAACACCTTTGTAATTTGCGGGGGGGAGGGGTGTGGACATGTTAGAAAATAGTGCACACTCAGCTTGCACCACTAGAACACAGCCATATTTACCAGGGTAAGCACTGGATTCACTAGCCTAACACCCTCAAGGCAAAATTGTAATGACCTCTGGATCACAACAAGATGGAGGTCGCAGGAGAGCCATTTAACCCAATTCCTAACATAAAGTTATTTATGAAAAAAAAAAAAAACAATTGAATTGTTTTTTGCTTGAATGCTATAAAATATTTTTATTAAAATAAAAATAATGATAGAAAAAACAGAAAAGGAGAGAAAATATCTCAAAGCAACCGAATGTATTTAAAAAAGATGAAGCCCATTCTATTTCCCTGCAGTGAAAATGTGTGAGTTAACATAGGAGAAGAATATTTCAGTTGGTTTATGTTACCCATCATAGCTGTACAGCAGGAGCAGCTAAAGAAAATGGTCCATTAGTTTTTCCATAATAAACTCTTTTTTCACTGGTACACTCTTGGGATTCTTTGACATTACTTCAGCGTAGTTATTGGTGGATGGCTTCAATAATTGGAACTCTCACAATCTGAAATTAACATTTTCCATGTCACCCTAGTATATCGTAAATATTAAGAAACTTGATTTTAAGGGCATCCTCTTCAATATGTGTGATTCCAAAAGGTAAAGTTGTAAATGCAAAATGCTCTCTCTATTTTTGCATTTCAGATTTGCATTTGTTTCTCAAATTAGCATGTCAAGACACCTATTCTGTACAACTTTATCATGCTCAAGGAAGGACTAATGAATGAAAGCTAACAGCTCCCAGTTGGAGTTTCCAATGTGTCTAACTTATACCTAAGGCAACAGCCTCCACACAAGGGAGGTCTCTGAAAATATGTGCCCTGAAATGTATAAGCATAAATGAGAACTGGATGAAAGTCTTCATTGAGCTTAAAAAAAATTCAGCACCTAATTTTACCAAGTGCCAAGAAGAAGACATGGTTCTTGTACTAAAGAGAAATCATAGCCTAATGAAGAAATCAAGCATTTAAGCAACATAGTGAGATAGGTTCTGTCGGAGAAATCTACAACCATTTAAAGAAGAACACAGAAGAAATGTGATTTGTGCATACCAAAACACCCCTTGGGAATGTTTTCTTAAAGCTACAAAGAATGTGAGACTTCATTTAACTTTACGTCCTCTCTAAATATCATGGATAAGACTGAAGCCCAAAAAGGTAAAATGACTCATGTAAGGACCCACAGCTCATTTACCTCACATCTCCATATTCCAAATCTAATGTTCTACTGATTACAGCAGACACCTCTTTGGGAAATACATGGTAGCACATCTCTAATTCACAAGATGAATTTGTACTTTATTACACTTTTCTCAAGACTACAATGAAGTAGGGGGGGGTGACCTGAGGGACAACAAATAATTTCCTACTTACTTTTCCCTTCAATTGTGCTATTTAATAAAGAAATAATTGCTGAGAGACCTGGAACTTAGAAATGAAGTCTAACTGAAAGTTTGAGAAAATAGGCAAAAAAAGAAAAATAGTCATTTTATCAACTCAATGGAGTAAGAGATAACAGTTTTACCAGGGAAGGAAGGAAGGAAGGAAGGAAGGAAGGAAGGAAGGAAGGAAGGAAGGAAGGAAGGAAGGAAGGAAGGAGGGAGGGAAGAAGGGAAGGAGGAAGGGAGGGAGGGAAGGAAGAAAGGAAAAAAGGAAGGAAGAAGAGGAGGAAGGAAAGAAGGAATCTTAACATTTCTTAGAGAAATATTTTTTTCAGAAAAAAATAGAAAGAAACAACAATCAGGAAAATTTAAATAAATAGTTTAAGTAACGTTATCCAAGAAATACTTATTGAACATTTATGTTTTGAACACAATGCTGAATACTAGGTGTTGTACAACAGATGGCAAAGTTTTTAGAAAGGTGTAGTTTAGTGGGAATTTAATTGAATAACCACATTAATAATTCAACCCACTTCAAGAGCTCTATGACAGGAACGTGGTTCTATGAGGAGGTATAACAAAGAATTCTGAAATAGCCTGGAAAGTCAAAGAAATTTTCTCGTACAAATGGATATTTGAACTGAGATAAAGGATAAATGAGAATTAACTAGGTTAAATGGAGGAAGCAAAGGAAAAAATGTCTGGACAGCTAATGGGAGAGAACTCTGGGAGATGGGTCTGTGAGCCAGAGACCATGTGAAGAATTTAGGTCTTTGTATTAAACTACACTAATAGCCTCACTCTATCACACTTCCCTAAATTCATGCCCTTCTTTTACTGCCTTCCCATGATGATTCTTAGGTTGTCATGTGACTTACTTTGGCCAACAGGAGAGTAGGAAACAGGAGCACTTGGATGTTGCTACTACTTCCTTTTGCCCCACCACGAGAACATGTTTGGGCTAGCCTGCTGAATGGAGAAATGTGAAGCAGAGCTGAGTTGCCCATTGTCTCCACTGAGACCCACCCAGACCACCTGAACTCTAGCCAAATACCTGAGAGAGTCCAGCCAAGATCAACAATTTAGCCTCGCTTGTTGATAACTAGTGATTGAATTCTGCTAAGCCCTGTTCACATCAGCAGAGCTCCTCAGAGGGCCCCCAAAGAACCCCCCGACCAACCCAGAGATTTGTGAACTAAATAAATATTTAATGTCTCAAGCCACTAGGATTTGTGGTTGTTAGGTAGCATCAGTATGGCTATAGATAGCTGACACAGTGGGAAATGTAAAAAAAAGGATATGCGGTGGTGTATATAGTGCACATAAGAATGGAATGATTTTAGGCTTTAGAATAAGTGATAATGGCAACTTGGACTAAGTAATAGTGAGGCTGAAAGCAAGACTACAGAATCAAGGCAATTTAGATTTAATTCTCTAGGTAATGATAAACTACTAAAGGCTTTTAAGCAGACAGACAGTGACATGAACAAAGCTGTATGAATTTCGGAAAATTGAATTGACCATGTTTTTATAAATGGATTATGATAGAAAGAGACTTAGAGGAATAGAATACAAGAAAAAAAATTTAAAGAAAAGAAAAAGTTAAATGCCAAGAGAGTATTTCCTCACAACATGAACTATAATGAATAGCCTCATGCAATGAAACCATTCATTTTAAGGCCTATATATAACAATAGGTTCTCACTCTTAAAAAGCTATTCCTTCTAGGGCACCTGGGTGGCTCAGTGGGTTAAGCCTCTGCCTTCGGCTCAGGTCATGATCTCAGGGTCCTGGGATCAAGGCCTTCATTGGGCTCTCTGCTCAGCAGGGAGCCTGCTTCCTCCTCTCTCTATGCCTGCCTCTCTCCCTACTTGTGATCTCTCTCTCTCTGTCAAATAAATAAATAAAATCTTAAAAAAAAAAAAAGCTATTCTTTCTAGATGTTAGTAGTTTCATTAAAGGCCCTTTAGACAGCCCAACCTCAATTAGTTGGAGTCTTGGAAGAGGAATGAAATCCATGGTTTTACAAAATAATAAATTAGTTCCTTCTACGTATCAACTGATGGAAATTCCATCTGTCTAGTTGCTTGGAGAGGGATATATATATATATATTCATTCCAAAATTCCTTAAAAGTATTAAATGGCCCCTACCCCTTTACGCAAATCCAGTTATCTTTTATTTCATTTCCCAATATTCTCCCCTCAGTATAGCTATGAGATCTTTTTACTTTTCCTTACACGTGATGAACATAATACTTTCACTTTCACAAACTAGAGTTTGCTCTAGCTGTGTTCTCTGCTTAGAATACACACACTCTCTCTCTGGAGCATCTAGGTGGCTCAGTCAGTTAAGCATCTGCCATCAACTAAGGTCATGATCTCTGGGCCCCTGCATCAGGCTCTCTGCTCCGAGTGAAGCCTGCTTTTCCCTCTCCCTCTGCCTGCAGCCCTCCTTGCTTCTGTTCTCTCTCTTTCTCTCTGTCAAATAAATAAATAAAGTCTAAAAAAATAAAAATACAAAGAATACTCTATATATTTATACATCACTAAGTCTCTTTCTTCTAATGTTATTTTCTCAATGATGCTATGCAAACCTCAATATTTAATATAACAGTCTAATTCCTTTCCCTAAACCCTGGCACTCTTGATTCCCTGTGTCCTACTCTACTGCTTTCTTTTTTTTTTTTTCATAGCACTTATAACCTATTAACATACTAAATAATTTTCTTATAGCTTATATGTTTTGTTTATTTTCAGTGTCCTTCCTCTTGAACATAAGAAATCTGGGGTGCCTAGGTGGCTCAATCGTTAAGCATCTGCCTTCAGCTCAGGTCATGACCATGGCATCCCAGGATCAAGCCCTGCATCCCTGCATTGAGCTCCCTGCTCAGTGGGAAGCCTGCTTCTCCCAGGGAGCAAGCCAGCTCCCTGCTATTCTACCTTTCTTCCCTCTCTCACTCCCCTTGCTTGTGTTCCTTCAATAGCTGTGCTTCTCTCTGTCAAATAAATAAATAAAATTTTAGAAAAAAAAAAGAACATAAGAAATCTGAGGTCAGATACCCTTGTTCCATTCAGCGAATAATCCCACGAACATACAGGGTAATAACACATAGAGAACACTAAATTTTGTGTTGAATGAATGAATGAACAAAGTGATAATTTTTGTATTTGAATTAACATACCTCATCCCCAACTAAGCCTCATGTATGTGTTCTAAAAGATTCCTGTGGTTAAAATTTAATCCTTTTCTGTTGGCTTATATATCAGAATAATTATTTAGCGTGAATTAAGGCATTCTTGCCTCACTTTTCTCCTTTCTATAATTTAACGTCCCACCATTACTACCATTTTGTATGCAATGTGGAGGCCCTGCCCTCACTGAATATAAAGTGTGGTAGTAACTGACAGTGCTGAGTGGCTTGTGGATGTGGGGAGTGTGTAATGACAAATAGAAGTCAAGGCCTTATGACATAGATGGGACAGAGATCTAGCTGAGAGATTTACCCAGTTACACAGTGAATCACCTACAGAAATGCAAGAATATGGGGTTTGTATTTTCTAGTGAAGGTTATTTGCCCTAGAACTTACCACTTAGAGTTTAATTCAAAGTCCCAAGAATTAGTGGCTTGTTTCCAGCAGGATCAGACATGACACGTGAGATACCTGAGGCTCTAGGTGATGTGTCCTATTCATCACAGGTCCATGCTGGACAGCCCCCATGGTTTGAACCTCATCATCCCCTTTGTTCTCTCTATTTATATGTAGGTCAAGGGTCCAAGGTGTTTAAGCCCATGTATTTTCTAGCACACTGTTATAGCAATCAGCTTGGTATTTATGTGTATACACACACACACACACACACACACACACACACACACACTCCATGAAATGGTAGAAAGTCAAAGAAATCAGAGATGGTGAGGGATTGTCTATGGTAAAAATGAACAGTATCATACTGACTTTGGCAAAAAGCATACTTCAACTTTGCTGTTCTACCTTTCTTCTTATATCTGTCATGTTAAGTGCAAGTCCTTATATTTTATTTACATTCTCCCTGAGTTTTGCTCAAGAGTTGTTCTATGCTTAGACAATGAATCCTCACAGAGACTAACTCACTAGATTGCAGAATATTTTAACTTGCCATGCTCTGACTCCTGATTTGCATTCAGACATGGCATTGATTGTTATAAATGCAAAATTAAGGATAAGAAGAAAACCAGAGAAGAAATACAAATAAGTGAATGAATAAACAAGGATGATTAAGTACTGGGTGATTTTCTTCAAATAAATCGTAGCTAATATAATAAAACCAAATGGTGGGAAGAAGTTGTTCTTTCTTACAGTAGCTTTTTTCAATATTTTAGTATTCAACATTTTTAATGACTTTTGAACTGTGATCTGTTCTCATGTTCATATGCAACTAACTGCCCACTAGATACTTATTTTATGTTGAATATTAGATTCTGTTGAGGTTTAGCAAACTATTTACTTCAATGGATGACATTTATAGAAACAGTATTTGAATCTTCTTCAATACAGTGATTCTAAATTTTCCACCACATGTATCCAAAGGATGTGGTTCCTTATGATCACAACTTCTCAAGGACCATGTCATTTCTTTTCTTTATCAATTCTCCATTAAATTATCCTCTGTAACACGTGTTATTTACCTCTTCCAAGTTTCCCTCAATGATCATATCTTCTGGTCCAGAATCTTCCTGCATTTTCTGTGCTAGAAAAACAATTAGATGGATAGCCCTTTGCTTAATCAAAATTTTAATTAATTTACCTAAATTGTACATTTGTTTAAAACCTGTGTTAAATGTCCACCCATGTCATTATTTTTATAAATATAATAAATTCCTACAAGTGAAAGAGCACACTAAATGATTTTATAAAGTAATAGCACTCTTTCTGCAAATAAATACAAAACATTTTGATAGTGATAATAGTGATTGTGTTAGATTCTCAAATTCATTTTGATAATTTTGCCTTAACCACAAATCAACTCTGATGAGTTCTATAGCATAAGAATATTAAAAAGAAGGCTAAATCTTGATATTTTTTGATGAAGCCTACATCATCAGCTTAGTGACAGTCTGCCTCTATCCCGAAATTCGATTTGATGTGGCAAGCCTGCGCTGGTGGGTTTGAGGGAACATAGAAAGTAAGTCTTGCTCACCTTTTCATTAACTCATCCTGTAATTGGAGTGAGGTCTTACTGTCATTTCTCTTTTTTCCCTATTTATTTTATTTTTAAAGTGGTTATAATAGTATTTTTCAATAACTGTTTGTGGTCAAACACTAAGTAAATAAATAACAACAGCCTTTCTAAAGTGCAATTGCTGTAAGAGTGCTTAAACTCTCTCTCTCTCTCTTTTTTTTTCCCCCCTCGCAGATAGGAAGCTTACTTAACTACTGCCCTATTTGGAAAGAATTCTATAAATAACTCTGTAACCCATTCTACCTTCCATTTACCCAAATACTATCTCCAACATTGTGGTTTTATTTTTTCTTTTTTAAATGTATTTGATGTATAAATTTCTAGACACATATAACAGATATTCTGGTGTTTTGAAGAATTGGTCAGATCATGATAAATACTTTTAAACCAAGGGACAGATTTCAGTTAAGGAAGAATGAAGATAAAATCATGGAAATCTGGCAAAATGAATTCTGTTAATGGATTAGAGAATGTGTTTGTTGATCAGTGGATAGTATCCATATAAAGGGCAAAACTGAAGAAGCCAGAGAGTGATTGCAGAGCAAATTTGAGGATGCATATAGGGCAGAATCTAGATAAAATTTAGGGTCAAGGATAGAACTAGAAGAGACCCTGACTCCAACTCAAGCAAGCATCCAGGTAGACTGAGGGGAAATTTAGGTGCTTTGTGTTAAATAGCTTTTTTGTGAAAGAGGAAGAAGTGAGGGGCTCCTGGGTGGCTCAGGTAAGTAACTCCTTTTGGATCAGTTTGTGATCCCTGAGTGCCAAGATCAGAGCCCTGCATCAGACTCCCTGAACTACAGAAAGTCTGCTTCTTTCCCTCTCTGCCTCTGCTCTTCCCTGTCCACCTCCACACCCCCACTCATGCTCTCGGTCTCACTTACTTTCTCAAGTAGGTAAATAAAATCTTAAAAAAAAGAGAGAGAAAGAGAAGTGAAATAATCTGCTATGAAAGGAAGGCTAAAGATTCTAAGGAGAATGCTATTCAGATGCTACAACAAAAGAATAAAATAATCATCAACAGGCTAATAGAAGTAGAATAACCAACCTTTATAATAAGACCATTTTTCTACTATGTCTAGAATATCTTGTTTTCTTAGACTCTGTATACATTATTATTATCAACACTTAACTATTTAATTAATATTTAAATATTTTATCAATATTGCCCTTCAGTGCTTAGACATTCTGAGGAAACTGGCATGTAAAATAGCTAGGATGCTCTGGCTTACAGTGCCCTCCACCCGATATGGGCCACGTATCAGGAATATGGTGCCTAGTTCCAGATGTCTCGTTGGAGGGCCAATGACAAAAAGCATCCACAGAATGTTAACAGCATTTTAAGGGCTCTGGCCAAACCGTCTGAGAAACAGTTTAGAGAAAGAAAACTCTTCTTCTTAGAGAATCAAAGAATTGGAAGGACTCCTAAAGGTCATCTGGTCCAACTGCATTTTACAAGAGCTTTCAGATTCTCCTACAGGTGCAACACAGAAGTTTTTACTATCCTTGTTGAGAGTAACCTTTCCAATGAAATTCTTTTTCCTTCTTTTTCCTGGAAGAAAGGATCTGTACTAGGCAGCTAGATAGAGGAATATAATTCCCTCTTTCTTTCCCTAAAACTGTGATATTGAGATTTTGTTATAACAATTAGCTCTCTGTTCTTTGAAACAGAGTCTCTTTTGCCTAGTTTTTAAGATCCCAACATTTTGCTCCTCACTATATATAATATCCTAATTTTATTTCTTTCCACAGTAGTCAATCCTCATTCCATCCTCTGTGTCCAGTAGTCAAATTGTGCTCATTCTATTGGAGTGGATATTTGAGTATCTATTGCTATGTAGTAAACCACTGCATATGTTAGTGGCTTAAAACAACATCTTTATTTTTTATTCTCAAGATCTGGTAGATCAGGAATTCAGGAAGGATTCAGGTGGGAATGTCAGTTGGCTTCATTAAAGGTCATTCATTTAGTGGTCATTCCTATATTAAAAATAGAGTACATTTTCCAGTATGGCTTTACTACATTATCCTGTATGAAGGTATAAACTTATTTAGCCAGTTTCCTATTAATGAGTATTTAGATTGTTTCTAATTTTTTCACTATTGCTGACATAGCTGTAATTAATGCCCTTTGATGACTCATTTAGGTTTCTGTTGGATAAAGTTCTACAAGGGAATTGCTGAAGAAAAATATAAATTCATGTAAATTTTAGTATAAATGGATAAACCAACCAATAAATGGTAGTTCAGTCTGGACCAGCATAGGAGGACAACCACTTTTTCATCTCATTTCCATTTTTATAGTGAACTGTATTGCTATTATTTTCATTTGCATTTCCTTGAGTGTTAGTAAGGTTGAAATTTTTTTATGTTTAGTGATTGTTTGTAGTTTTTTTCTGAATTTTCTTTTCATAATATTTCTTCATTTCTATCAGGATGTTTTATTTTTTGTTTTATTTTATATCTGCAAGCAGTGGGATATAATAAAGACATTAAGCATTTGAGGCCTATAGTAAATAATTTTCTACAAATAAATTCTCTTTTAACTATATTTATTTAATTATTTTTAAAGATTTTATTTATTTATTTGAGAGAGAGGGAGAGAGTAAGAGAGAGCATGAATGGGGCAAAGGGCAAAAGGAGAAGCAGACTCCCCTCTGAGCAGGTAGCAGGATGCAAGACTCAATCCTGAGACTCCAGGATCATGACCTGAGCCAAAGGCAGACGCTTAACCAAATGAGCCACACAAGTACCCTGTTTTACCTTTATTTATAATGTAGGTTTCCCAAATGAAATTTTGAAGTATTTGGAGTAAAATTTGCTTTTTTATTGTTGTTTTTTTTATAATTCTGAATTGGGTTTTATGCTCCTGCTGTCCAATATTTCAAAATTCCTATATTTTGTTTCAGTATTTTTTGGTTTATATTTTATATAAATATTCAGTCTATCTGGAATTAATTTTTATGTATGATATGATGGAGATATTATTTTTTCTCAAATAGATGGTCAGCTGATCCACTATCATTTATTTAATAAGACATCTTTTCTCAACTAACTTGGAAAATCAAATTCACTGTATCTCAACCCTATCCTGTACCAAAATTGCTTACTTCTTCATGTAAAAATATGAACAGCTTCAATTTCTCTTTCTATAGTGCTTTAATATCAGTGACACACATCACTGTCAAAATCTCTGGGTATTCATGTAAATATATTCTTCTGAATGACACCTACAAGAATATTTATAGTTGTGTCATATAGTATCATACAGCTTTTTACTGATTTAATTTAGAGATTAATTTGGGGCAAATAGAAATTTTTGAAATACTGAATCTCCCTATCAAAAAAAAATTATGATTGCTTTATTTTACATTTTTATAAATATTTCTTTAAGATCCTAGGCTTTATGTATTATCTTACATGGTTGTTTTCCTTTTATGCAGCAATAATGTTTTTTCTTATTATGTTTTCTTATTATCTTTTCTCTGTTACTGTTAGTAGTATATAGGAAAGCTATCACTTTTTTTTACATTATCAAAATTTTGTACAATATCAAATTTTTACATGAACCAAATATTGGAGCACTTCAATGACTTAACTATTTCTTTCAGGTTGTCTATTAACTAATAAATTTTTTTAGGCAAACATTTATATTATGCTTAAATAATTATCTCTTGAAATCTGCTTTTAAATTAACAATCCTATTTACTTATCATTATTTCAGTGTTTTATCACATTAGCTAGATCAATCCACTTGAGTAATATTAAATAACTTTTAACGAATTTGATACTTATGAAAATGTATTTCTTAAAAAGAGTTAAATTTTGCTGGTGTCTGTGAGTATATGACATGATGCCAGCCACTGTAATGATTACCACTCTGTGGAATGAAAATTGAGACTAGCTGGCCATATTCCTACAATGTGCAATGCATGTGGCAATATTTCAGGAAATCATAAGACTGAGAAAAAAAGAGCACTGACTTCTTGGGAATAATAAATGGTTCAATTTAAGATTTGAGGATTACAATTATTTTTTTGTTTTAACTTTGATTATTTGGCTTTGTCTTTCTTGGATTAGAAGTAGTGTCTTTTTTTTTTAATATTTTATTTATTTATTTGACAGAGAGAGAGATCACAAATAGGCAGAGAGGCAGGCAGCAAAAGAGGGGGAAGCAGGCTCCCTGTTGAGCGGAGAGCCTGATATGGTACTTGATCCCAGGATCCTGAGATCATGAGCCGAAGGCAGAGGCTTAACTGTCTGAGCTGCCCAGGCACCCTAAAAGTAGCTTCTTAAAGAATAGAGGAAAGCTAGAATAGTAGACATGGCAAGAACTGAGACTGATGAAGAAGCCTCAGATAGAACCTAAATGGTAATCATGTATTATGAGCGATAATCAAATAATAAGTAAAGACAGAGAAAAGATATGTGTAACTTGAAGGAATGTCTCTCGTGTTCTACTGTTTAATTCTAGTAATTGGTGGTATGACCAGCACATAGAAATTGCTTACTAAATATTGTTAAATGAATGAAGAATAAATGAGGAATCAGTACCACCCTATGGATTAAGTGCCCATATTTAACCCAAAGAAAAAGTCTATCCACATCCAAATTATTTCCATACGTGCATCAAGGTCTAGTGTTAACATCCTCACTCCCAACCCTAGGGACTATATGATTCAGCAGCCTTTCTCCATAACTGAGAGCTCTAACTCACATTTTGGACTGTATCTGATGTAAGGGGGGGGATCTTGGGCAAAACAAGAAAGATAATTATCTAGTTAAACTGAATAGGTTCTTGGTGTTCCATGCCATCCTTCTCCTACTGAGTCCTTTTAAAGGAAATGGGAAAGTAGGAAGGTATGCAAGTTTATGACAAGAGAGATATCAAACTATCCACCATTGGTTCAAAGTTGCTTATGATCCATAATAACATAATACTTAGAACAAATGGGGAAAAAATGCATCCATGATGTAAATCCCAATACCCTCTCTCTGAAGCAAGACTGCAGAACTATTCACATGAGAAATTTGTGTAGGGAAAGATACTATCCATATCAAACCACCGGAGAAAGGTTTTAGTCAGGACCTAAAGAAATGTGAGTGTCTAAGATCCCCGCATTGAAAAGCACATTCCTATGCTTCAGTAACTTGGTAATGCCTAAATACAGACTTTCTGACCGGGAAGGTTTGGAGCCAGATATGCACTGATGATTCCACCAAGCTTTAGGGTATTTGTTTCAAATGCCACAGTATTATACTTCCACATAAGCAGAGAAGTAACATCAAAAAATATTAATTATGACAAAAAGTTCTAAAAACCTAAAACAAAATCCTGTGGCAACAAAAACTGTATAAGCAGATTTCACATGCTCTGATTTACTCATAGCTGTGGGCTTCCTTAATGCTTTTCATATGGTGCATTAGTTCAAACATCCCAGATTACTGAAATGTGTATTACTGACTTAAGTAAACTTCTGCATAGAATTTTTTGTTCTTTTTGCTTAATTTTGTCATATATTGGAAAGAATGTTGAGATGGGAAAATTAGGTTCTACAAGCTCTGATTAAACTCAGTGATTGCTGAACATGTGATATGCAAAGCCTAATTTCTCTAGGACCTAAATATGAAATGAACTAGTTTATCTCCAAAGCTGATCCTGAAAGACCTTTCTCAACTAGGTAAGACCAGGTGGGAGTAGGCTTTGATATGGTCGAATTTTGAAAATCAAACTTAGTAGGGGGTAACTGAACTCATAGGGGTGAAATCTACTACATTTTTAATCAAGTAATCTAACTAGAAAATCCAAATTAAAGAGAAGAATAGAGTAAGTCCTAAATTGAGATAGGGAATGTGGTTAGGAAAAAAATGTGAGGCATTATTTGAGCCAGGAAAACTTAAGTTTGATGTCACTCTATGGACAGGTCAATCAATTCAGGTTCTTCTGAGCAACTTTATTTGAGTGTGTGCTTTGAGGTTTGAGTGGGAGAGCGTTGCAGGTAAAAACACTTAATAAATCCTAAAAAAAAAAAAAAAAAAAAAAGTCTACTATTCCTCTCTCCCAGAACTATTATGTCTAGCTATCAAATCCACAATTTCCAACAACATCTGAAAAGACTCCAAATCACAGGTTGTGTTATCTGGGTTTGGCTGAGCCAGATAAGGTTACAACCTGTTCTATGGTAGGTGGCAGCATGGTAATTGTTAGAGATGTGGAAGAGACCAAGAATAATGGTACCCACTAGCTTTGTCTATATGACCAGGCACAGCAAAACAACCCTAAAATGGAGTCTGCCCAGCCAGTTCTGCTTCCTTGGCCATATCCATTGCCTCATGGATTATGGGTACAATCTGTTGGAAACTGCGAGAGAATAACTGTCGAGAATTTCTGAATTAGCTATGCCAGGATGATCTGTTGTGTACTGTCAATGTGGTCATTATCCCCCCCTTCAAATTCTGTGGCAACTCAAGTAGGGGAAAAGGCTTTTAGTACAATCTGGATCGGGCTATTGATTATGACTGGAGGTTCTGGGAGGCCAGATTAATTGAAAATGTTCACTTAGAACTTCATTGGAAGATTTCCCAACCACCCTGGGAAAAAGTCTATACTTCACTTTCACACTTGCCCACTTGCGATATAAGAAAGAGAAGATGGAGGAAACAAAGCCCGGAGTAGAAGGGCAAGGGTTCAATATATGTAAATGTTTCTACATAAGTTGATATAAAACACATGACTCTGAATGACTTCCAAAATGCTTGAATCCTATAAGACACACACAAAAAACGAATGATCTGAACACCATCTGTTTGTCCTTTTGGTACATGTGGTAATGGTCACTTATCTGACTACCTGTGGATATGGAAATGCATTTGAAATAATGAAGGACCCTCTGCTCTATTATAATGACAACTACCAGTGACATTTGTAACCTTAGCAGCGGGTTAGAAACTATTTATGTCCACTCCCATTAAGAATTTTACCTCTTTTGACACATCCATTTGGTTCTGTTTGAAAGAGAAAATCATTAGTCTGACCTAAAACCACAAATGAAGACCAACTACTCTCAAGTAATTTGCATATGCTTAACTATTTATGAGTTCCCTGCTGAGCATCAAAAGTGGTTATCAATCTACCTACACCCCAAACTTCTATAGAACGTTCAGTTTCTGTTAAAAGCATGCTCAATTCCCTCTGAAATGAAACTTGAGGTCAGAAGCATAACAGATAGTACTTTCTTTTCCTTGGGGAGCATTTTGGCATTTTCTGCAATGAATAAAGTTTATCCATTCATCCAGCAGATATTTATTAAGTAGCTATAATATGCCGAGCACGTAGTCTAATTTTGGAACAAGTTTAGACCTTCAATAGAGTAGTGTATTAAAATCAATCGTATTTATCACCATCTATTCTTTGACCAGCATTCACAACCATTCCCTGCTCTTACCATAATTCAATTTGTCATTTGTTGATAGATGGGCTAGATGAAAAAAATTGGCAAGTTACAAAACATGGAATATCTCTTATTTGAAGCATGTGTACTAGTACAATATTGGGTCTTTAAACTTATTCAACATAGCCTGAAATAACAGTACTTCAATATGTACTTATCTTTTTTACTTGCATATTGATTTCAAGTTTTCTTTTTTTTTAAATTTCCATCTGATCTAAAACAAAAGCAGCTGTTAATACTGTTGTACTTAATATTATTTCAGTGCCTACAGTGATGAGGCAGCAATCTCAAGGAAATTACTGCTGTTGCAAGTAAATGTTATTCATTGTTTTGTTGAAGGAGTTACACTTCCAACATGCAACGCCTTAAACTTTGTTTATTTTACAGTTTTGATTCAAATGACTTGCCATCTTAATCTGAGAGTATATCAGAAACAGAGCGTTAGAGTCAAGGCTACCAATGCTCAGCATATTTTCTGAAATCATACGGGTCGAATAGCAAGAAGATTGTTTAGAAAGTACAGACTAGGATCAGAGAGATTTAGGAAAAGATAATTTTACTTCTGACCACTAATGACTTCTAAAGTCTCTAGTTCATAACAAGAAAAATGTTTATGAAACAAAACAAAAATATGTTTACCGATGCCTCTTTCAATTAGTCTTTGCCTTTTACTATAAAAAATAGAATGCATTTTGGTTTTTATTTCAAAAGTGTATAGAGTCTATTGAATTCCAGCTGACACTGCTGAAGGCAAGTTGTAAAGATTTTCTCTTGTATGATGGGAATTCATATTTACATTACTTTGGATCACATTTTGTGCTGTGTAATTATCAAATAAACTATTTAAGAGTTATATGAGGGAAGGGTGGGGTGGAACCTAAGCCACTTTCCTGGGGTTTTGTTTGTTTTGTTTTTTTCTCTTTCTTCGTAAAGTGTTTATAAAATGGGCAAGTCTAGGGGAGCTTTCTAATTTGTGGATGGTGGTTCCAAGCTGTGCCTATACAGTTTTATGACTGCTTAGTTCTAAAATGTATAAACACATTACCCTTCTACATAGCAAAATGCCCAGGAGAAGGCAATGTAAAAGAAATGAAGCAGAGGAAAATATATTGCACCATTTTCTTTCTTTCTTTTTTTTCTACATTTAATTTAAAATTGATATAAAGTGATTCAGCTTTGAGCAGCTAGTGAATGCTTTCCACTTGCTGTTTCCTCATTTTATCTCAGCTGCACTTGGCCAACAAGTGAATTCTTACACAACTTCTGAGAAAGTCCTCACAAGCAGGTATTGAAGGAAGACATAGTCTTTTCTCTGAGAGTCAGCAATTGATCTTTCTGTATTTATTTTGAAGCTAAGTGATTTGGGGGCTTGAAGGGTGTGTGTGTGTGTGTGTGTGTGTGTGTGTGTGTGTGTGTTTCCCCATAGTCTTAACTTTGCAATGCAAACCAGTTTTTCAAAAGGACCTGTAAAGTTCGGCCATCTGCCAACAAAATGCTTGCACATCAGCTTCAGAACAAAATGACTGGAGGTCAAATTGCCTTAATGTATATTTTAGTATACTAAAATACCGTATAGATCCAAGTAATTGGTATGCAACTGAAGGAAAGTTTCATGTTTAAGAAGTTTTGTTGTTGTTTGGCTGAAAAGCATGAATTTTGGGTGAAAATCCATGATTCTGTGTTGACTAATAGAAGATATATGAGGAAGAATCCAGGAAAGCTTTTGACACATAGTAGAATTCAGATAACATACAATGGGTTTGAAGCTGAATGTTGCAAGTTTTAATGTATTCCATGATTTTGAGAAAAATAGCAAAGTATACTCCTGTTTGTACAAAGGAAAGGCATCTGCTTATCCAAATCATAGAGGTTAGCCTAACACAACTTTTACTCTGGTACCCACTGTACTGGGAATGTAGAGTTGAACCTTCTTCTCTTCATGAGAAGAACCACAAACTACACAGTCTTTGTTCAGGAAAATGAGAGGGGGCTCAGGGACATGTCATGTGACTATTGCCATCTTTCCATGTGCAGCACAAACACAATTCTTGAAAGGATGGTTGATTGCCGCTTTTCCTACCTCCCATTTCCTCGTTGAGGCATTGAATAATCCACTCACTGAGTGGCTTTTGCCTTCTTCCCTGTGGAAAAAATCCATGTGCAAATCTGTCAGTGGTCAATGAAAAGATTTGCTTTCATGACTCTTTTTCTGAGATCCATTTGACACATCATCTTTTCTCTGAAATGGCCCTACTCCCTTTAGCTGATTTAGTTACTTCTTCCTTTATTTTCTCATAACAAATTGTTTATAACTCTCCCATTATACTTATTCTAATGTGTTATGATTTTATCTGCATACATAGTGGCTACTCTGGTCAGATTTTAAACTTTTAAAAAGCAAGAAATACTGCTTATTCTTTTTTTTTTTTTAGCATCACACATACAAAATATATTGGCCAAATTGTAAATGCACAATGAATACTTATTAAGTGAGTGAATAATGGAGAGATTTCTGACCTGTTTTGGAATAGCCTTGTTATGTTCTGTGATGTAGTATGCTCTCTGAGTTACATTAGAAAAAGGAATCAAATGATGCCACGGATAGCAATGGCATGACTTTCTCTTACTAACATAGAGTCTTCCTGGAATACCCCCACATGGCATGTTGAATCTCTGCTCCATCATGCATGTAACTGCAACGTTAAGCATCAATGAAGAAGAGTCTTCAGTGACTCCTTTTAGGCTATACAATCAACATAAAATTTCTAGGGATAGTCTAGCATTTTGAACATGGTTTATTTTTGCAATGCATTTCATTAAAACTCATACATTGCAGAGAGGATAGTGGTTGCTGACAGTATGAAGTACAATTACTTTACTGAATGTTCCAAAGGTGGTGAAAGGAAGGAATCAAGGAAGAAAGGAAGAAAGAAGATTCGTAAATGTATTTCTATTTCTGTATCAGAATAGAGAAAGTATTTCAAATTATAAACTCAGGCTGCCTTGATGGTTTATGTTCAACTTGCTTGATTGTCAAGAACACCAAAATGTAAATTAAAAGCAGAATGTCAAACTGTAAAATAATTATAACAATAATTCAGGTAAAAGGTTATTTCCTTAAAGGAAAAAAGAAACCCACTTAGAATTAAATTTAAAAATAGGCAAACACCACACACACACACACACACACACACACACACACACACACACACACTACAAACCACAAACCTGAATGACTAAAACCCAGTTTAAATGATAAGGTGATATTGTTTTAGCTATAAACATGGAACATGTTTTAGCTATAAACATGGTATAGCTATGTATTTATAGCTATAAACATGATATATATTTTATATGTAAACCTGGTAAAATTTTATTTTAATCTTTCAATTTTTGGCTTCTTTGAGTTTTATTTAAGTTACAATAATCAGTGTGGGCTGGCACATGTTGAAATAAGTATACTCACAAACTGTTAGGGAGTTTAGTTAGAACAATTTTCAAAATTGGAAAAATCCTTTGATATTTTCTACTCAGAAGCTGAAATTCTCTACACAGTGCCACATAAATTCATCAAGTAACAAAAAAATGGAGAGTAAATTCTCAAGTCACATTTTTGAAATAACAGTGCAATAAAATAAACAATTTCAAAAAGCATAGAGTTTACAAACACACCCCCCCACATACGTATATGCACACACTACAACTTTGAGAATTTTGAAAAAAGAGTATCTATAAAATCCTTTCTTAAATTAACACTGCATTCAAGAGGACATTAAAATGACAAAGTTAGAGAGACTTCTTAGAATATAATCAAAGGTAAATACTTCATATTAGGGCACCTAGGTGGCTCAGTTGTTAAGCATCTGCCTTTGGCTCAGGTCATGATCCCAGGGTCCTGGGATTGACCCCCACATCGGGCTCCCTGCACAGAGAGAACCCTGCGTCCCCCTTTCCCACTCCCCCCAGCTTGTGTTCCCTCTCTTACTGTGTCCCTCTATGTCAAATAAATAAAATCTTAGAAAAAATAAAAAATAAAAAAGTCTTTATATTAAAACTTATTTGTAGATTTCTAATTCAAGATGAAAACTTCCATTTCAAGAATGCATACTGGCCACAGATATTATTTCCTTCCTACCAAAGATGCCTTTGAAATGATAGTAAAGAAATAAAGTCATTTCAATCAAAGTGACCAGAAAAATTGGGTGTGGGGTTGGGGCAGGGACGACTAATAAACCTCAAGAGATTTCATTAAATATCTGGAATATGGAAAGCAAGTGCAAGAGGACTAAACAAGAAACAAGCTACAGGAAATTTCAGTCAAGAGTGAAGAGTCCTCAACCAATTTCTTTTTCATAACCAAGAACAGACAGAAATTAGGAACACAGATGCAAAGGAATGTGAGAGCCAGGGTCTCATTGAATTGTAAGTTATGGCTGCGGCCAAGGGATTTTGGACTTCTTTGTTCAAAGACTAACAGTTAAAAGGAGTCACTATTATGATATGACTCTGATCAGCATGCAAAAGTAGGACTCCATTTACACAATGGTCAGAGTACTCCCTTGAACTACTATAACTGTGATGAACGTGGACAGCCATCCCAGCCTAAAGAGTATGACTGCCCAATGTTATGAACTGGATGTTTATATTCCCCCAAAATTCATAAATTAAATGTAATCCTCAATATGGTGGTATTTGGAGGTGGATCCTTTAGAAGTTAATTAGGCGATAAGGGTTGAGCTCTCATAAATGAGACTGGTGTCCTTATAAGAAAGACCAGAGAGCTAGCTTTCTTTCTACCATGTGAAGTCTGCTATCTACAACCTGGAAGAATGCAGCTATGCTGACATCCTGATCCCTGACTTCTAGCCTCCAGAACTGTGAGAAACAAACATTTGTTGTGTAAGACACTCAGGTGATGGCGATTTGTTAAAGCAGCATAAACTAAAACAGCTACCTAGTGCTCAGATCCCATAGGATTGAAGGTTTGGGTCAGACCATGAGGTAGGCCACCAGCAGCTCCTGAGGTGACAGATAAGAGAGTAATGATAGTTTGGATGGATAGGGACACCTGGGTGGCTCAGTGGGTTAAACCTCTGCCTTCGGCTCAGGTCATGTTCTCAGCGTCCTGGGATCGAGGCCTGCATTGGGCTCTCTGCTCAGTCGGGAGCCTGCTTACTTCTTTCCCTCTGCCTGCCTCTCTGCCTACTTGTGATCTTTCTCTCTGTCAATTAAATAAATAAAATTTAAAGAAAAAAATTTGGGTGGATAGTGGAAGAGGAGGAGAATGAGTTCCAGTTGTGACCCTGAGGCTACCGGAATAGTGGAGGCTACAATTCAGCCTATTAACCTTTACCTTCTGTTTCTCTTCAGGAATAAAAACCCACATAAACTATAGAAGACCTGCTCCCCATACTATAGATCTGTGAGACATATGGAAAGGACTATGGCGGTAATTAAAAGACACTGGTCACATCTCCTGATGCAGGAAGCCGACTTGATTGACCTTAGCTTCTGTCCTTGTGGTTTTCAATGGCATGTTTGCATTAAAACCACACTACCCATGGGCTGATCCAACCTAATGAATGAGCATAGTGGGGCTTCCAATGCTACGCTCAATCTTGTGAGATGCATGACTCGTAAGTGGATCTTTTGCTCTAGAACTCCCCATTGGTAAGGTTAAACTTACTGCTGAACAATCATCTGAGACTATTTCTCCTGCACTCTTTCTTTCCCTTTCTCTATTGAAGGGTTTAGATCCATCTCACTGTCTCACAATGTCCCTATCTCCACTTTTTCCTTCACCAGTGTTTTACCAACAAATCTCTTGCATATCTTTTCCTGCCCTGGAATCTGCTTCTCAGAGGATCCAAGCTAAAAACCCTCCATATTCAATTTAAAAAGGAACAATTGTAGAATAATGAGATAAAGTAAATAGTAAAATATTCTCTGAAAAATATTCACGTTGATTTTTTTAAAAAACTTAACTATTAGTGCTGAGGAGTATGACAGAGAAGATAATAGACATATAGAATTGATACAGAACAGCCAACATCAAAGAATCTAGAAAGCAAACAGAACAGAGAAAAAAGTAGAAGAGAATTTCTGAACACTGATTAAAAAACCCAAATTTAAACTGAAAAATATCTTACTGAATTAATGAAAAATGATCCACTTATACTTGGGTGTTTTGAATTTTCAGAACACCAAGTATGAAGACAAGAGTCCAAAAATTTCACATGGCAGAACATGTCAACACTGTTAACATGAATTAAAATGCAGTGGACTTCTCAACAGCAATAGCAAGTACTAAAAGACTATGAAGGACTGAATTCTAAATTCTGACAATGTTCAGCCTGAAATTCTAAGTCTAGCCAACCTAGTAATTAAGTATGAAGTTACCAATAGCCTGCACTTGCTAAGGCACAAGAACTAATCAGTGGTTTATTTAATCTTAATAATCTTATGAATAGATGCTACTAAAATACCCACTTTGCAGATGAAGAAACTGAGCAAATGAATATTTATTAACTTGCTCAAAGGCACAGAACTAGTAAGTAGAAGAGTCACAATTCAAGCCCAATAAAATTTAAACTGAAGTGAGTATTTTGAACTGTATTATATCTCAGTACAAGCAGTGTAGATTACAGAGATTTTCAAATAGAGTCAGAAAATGTAAGATTTATGTACATTTCCTTAAGGAGTGTTTTCAAGATACTCAGAAAAAAAAAAAAACATAGCTATGGTAGAACAATTACACCCCCTTTCCCTTGCTCTTGAAAGCTACTATGCCTTATTCCCAGGAATCTCTAATATGTTACTTTATATGGCCTGGCAAAAGGTGTTTTGCTGACATGATTAAGTCAAGGATCTTGAGATGGAAAGATTATCCAGGTGGGCCCAATGTAATTACAAACTTATGGGAGGGACACAGGAGACAGGAAGGGTTTCAAAGATGTTATGCTGCTAAATTTGAAGATAGAGGAAGAGATCGTGAGCCAAGGAATGCAAATGGCCACTAAGAGTTGGAAAAGGCAAGGAAACATTCTCCCATTGAGTCTCCAGAAAAAAATGTGGTCTTGTTGACACGTTTTAGAATTCTAATTTCCAGGACTACAAGATAATACATTGTTATTTTAGGCTTTTAATTTTGTGGTAATTAATTATAGTAGCCATAAAAAGCTAATGATAACAAAATGAAGAGTGACAGAGATACGGGGTGCAAGAGGGAAGACAACTCTTCTCAGGAAGTAAATTATAGGAAGCTCAAGTGACAGCTTTGCAGAAAGCCTAGAAGCAACCATCCTGGGTTGAAAAAGTTGTACAAACAGATCCACAGGGAGTGATTTTGGGGGAAAAAAGATATTATGGTCCTATTGGAAAAAAATAACCGAGAATATAAGACATAACATGAGTAAGTAAAAAGTGATTAGAAATTCCTGGGAAAAAATATCAAGTAAAAAAATGCAAACACACACAATTTGCCTTGGCATAGAACAACACTCATGTCATCATAATGTGAATACTCTTTATTGATTTAACTAAAAATAGCAATATAATTATATTGGAAAAGTAAGGAAATGTAAGGTAAGGTTTTAATAAATCTTCATCTGTCATTGGATAGTTAATAAATAATATCTAAAATTAGTAAATCAATAAGGAAGAGCAACCACATATTTAGAGACATAGGGGTAATTGTTTAAAAAGCAGAGTTCAAAACATTTGTTCTTGGGCCTAGGAGATGGAAGAGAATGGAGGAGAGGATATTAATTTTTTGTCACTATATTGGTATTACTTTATATCATATTAGTATTATCTTATTTTAACCACATGAAATTAATTTAGAATAACTAATTTATATAGAAGAAAAATGAAAATATAAAATTTAAAAGTATGTGAGCATTGTAAGTACAAAACAAAATTAGCACAAGAAAGAGATCAGTGACTGGGATTCTCTAAAACGCTTAAAGTTCTTGAAAAGACCAAAAATATACATAGAATTAGAAACAAATGATAGGAGAAAAATATATTTGCAACAAATACGAATGTATATTCTTAATATGAGGAACATTTTGAAGATCAGTAAGAAAAGTCCAAATATTCTTATAAAAACACTGACCAAGTACATGGACAAGTCTCAGAAAAATTAGAAATGATCAATAAACATAAAAATAGATTTAACCTCTGTAATAGTTGAATGTATGTATATTAAAACAAAGAGGGTACCCTTTTTACTCAGTATAAAAATTATAATGATAAAATTGATTGATGGCAGGAATTTAGTGATGTGAGAATGTTTATAAATGATGTGAGAAGAATTAATACGGCTTTTCTGAAAGTAATTTAGCAATATAGACAGTCTTGAAAGTATTCTATCCTTTGAACTAGTAATTCCATTTCTAAAAATCTGTTCTGAGAGAATACTAAGTAATGGAAACAGATTTATAAACGTGAATGCAATGTAGTTTATAATGGTGAAAATTACAAGCAATTTAACTATAATTATGATTATTTGCAATAATTTAATTTAAGAGACTATTTTAAGAAACTATGGCACACATATTTGCAACCAGTAAATGTCTTGTTTATGAGGATTCTTTGGCATTGAAAAAAAGTATAAAGTAGACTGTTTACGTTAAGAAATCTCGAATAGACAGAAATATGATATACATTTCAAATGTATTCATATACATAAAAAAGAGGGAAAATATTCCATTTTACATTCTTTTATGTATGCTGTTAGCATTTTAAATTTTATCTGAATGTGTTTTCTCATTTTTCTACAATAGATTTTCATATATATATAAATTAATGAAAAGCAATGAATGGACAGAAGTACAATATAAAGACTATTTGTTTTCTTTCCTGCCACTTATGATTTTTGCATTGGAGGACAGTAATTTCTCTACCAAGGTAATTGGTGACCGAAAGACAAGAAATGGTCTCCTTCTCGAGCACAAACTTCAGAAGAAAGCACATCTTTATTACTTGATTTTCTTCATGATTTCATTATATCAGCCCCTCTTCCTTTCTTTTGTCCACTCTCTGTTTCCCTGCACTACACTCACCTCTCTTGTCCCAAATCTGCTTTCCTTTCAGTGGCAAATCCTTCCTTCCTAGCCATGTGGCAGACATATCTTGCCAAGGTCACATCCTATGAGGTCTCAGCTGTGAGATAGGCAGAACCAAAGTTGAGTGGCAAGGGTTTACCAGAAATGGCAAGGTTGGGTCTATGGCCTGCTATGAACTCCTCCTTGGGGAGAAATCTAGCAATTCAGTTACCAATGTGCAAAGAAATGGGGGTGGCTAATATTCCACAGATTGGGAGCAATGTAGCAGCCCGAGCTAATTCAGGAGGAAGATTCTCCAGGTGTAAATCAAGGCTCTGCCCCTTCTTTGCCCTGTGCCTCTATAACAGTTAGGTAACTCAAGGGTCTCAGTTTCCTCTCATCTGAAATGGGGCTGATGTGACTCATATTGCTACTACCACAGAAAGTCTGTACAAAGATCAAAAGTATAATCCAAACAATTGACTATAATACATCACAGAGTAAATACTCAATAAATATTAGTTATTATTATAAATTCTATTATTATCATTACCTAGTTGATCCGGTGGAGTTTCTTTAACCAGATTCATATGGTCGGTCAGACAGAAGACAGTTGTATTGTTCTTATGTTTTCCCTCTGAGAAGTCAGAAGTTAGTGAATCACTAGAGCACAATGGGGATAAATACAGCTCCTGGGGTCTTCATGTGCTACTTAGCTTGACTAAGAGAACTATGGGTGAGCCTGCTAACTGAGGAGAGCTCATGAAAGTTTGTAATGAGGCAATTAGGGTAGTGTGGACAATCACAGAAAGTTTCCTTGAAGAAGAAACATTTAAGGTTTGAGTAGGAGCTGGCACATGGAGATGGAGGAAGAAAGAGGAAACAACAGTTGGAAAAGGTATTGTGTGGGAAGGAGTAGAGCACGACAGAAATAAAAGGCCAACAGAGTTATCATATGGTGTGGAGGGAAAAGTGGCTCAGGATGAGGCTAAATAGACTGACAAAAACCAAATCTCTCAGATCCCCTAAACCGTGCTGAGGTAATCAAAATAAGACCTGGAGAGTGTGGAAGGGAAGGGGAAAAGATGCTTTCAAGATGATTTCTGTATTCCCTTTTATTTGGAAACGTAAATAACCTTATTGATTCTCAAAGTTATTTCCTGTAACCAGGCCAACACTGAGAAGTGCTAGCAATGGAGCTGAAATGCTAAAATGTACACCCAACCATGCATGTAAAAAAAAAAAAGAAAAAAAGAAAAAAGACAGATCTTCAGGGTTTTGGAACAGCCAAATTAGAAGAGTTAAGCAGGTTCCTTATCAGCCCTTATAGAAAGGTAACCCTGTGTGGTCCTCAGTGGCATAGACAGTAACTAACCTCTTGTTTCTAAGACCTAGGAAGTTCATGGGGTTCCTGGGTGGCTCAGTTGGTTAAGCGACTACCTTAGTTTCGGTCATGATCCCGGAGTCCCCAGATCGAGCCCCGCATCGGGCCCCCTGCTCGGCGGGAAGCCTGCTTCTCCCTCTCTCACTCCCCCTGCTTGTGTTCCCTCTCTGGCTGTGTTTCTCCCTGTCAAATAAATAAAACCTTAAAAAAAAAAAAAGAGTTACAGTTACCACAGGACTCTCTCCCATGAATCATGTACCCCTGAGTGTCCTGAGGAACAAGCTACTGGTTGAGAAAAATCTCAGGTTTACCCTTTGGTTTAGGACATGTGAGAAGACTTGGTGGAACCTGAAAGGATTCAGGACACCTCACACATCAGATCCTTGAATCACTTCCTATTGCTTTCTACCCACACCTGGTTTGATGACCAGACTTGATGGGAGGTATATATCTCAGTACGGTTGAAATTCCATTGAGGTTTAAGGTAGCAACTAAAACAATGGAACAGAAAGGGGCTAGGAGTAGGTCAACTCAAAAAGTTGCTGTTGCAATGTGAAGGATTGGGGAGGTCATAATTTCCATTTTCAACATGGAGAGGATAAGATGACCATGGGACTTCCAACGGAGAGAGAGCTGACATCAAAATTTGCAGATACACATCACAAGCTGTGGGTTTGTTTGTTTGTTTGTTTGTTTTTTCAGGGAAGATTGACATATCACAGCAACCAGAACTTGATCATCTATCTAATAAAAGGATCTTTAAAACATTGCCGTAACAGTTGGAGGTGTGTTACCTGGGGGCTGGAAGTAGCAGACAATAAACAAGAGATGGTTACAGCTGTGCTAGACACATTCCAATTTGGCAAAAGGTGGTACATTGGGACTGCTTCTTCAAAGTTGTTTTGGTTCTACCGATCAACACAGTGTCTGGCAAACAAAATGCATTGACTCTCTTTCAGGGAGGAAAACAGAGATAAATACCAAAGGATCTTCATTTGACACAGCTTCTCATCACCTCTCTGCTCTCCTACCAAGAAAGTATTACTCCACGATGATAGCTTCCTCTCAGAGAAATTACTCAGAAGTCTTGGTACAAAAGGATCAACTTCTGGAGCCTGGGGGTCTAGCACATCATCTTTGTGAAAGTCGCAATGAACACTCCAATCGAAGTGAAAGGGTCTGAACAGAGAATGAAGGCTGAGCTGTGAAAAGCAAAACACTTTGGCAGAAAAGGCAAAAATCAGAGTATTTTCTGAATTCCTACCAGTTTGGTGAAAAGCCAACTTCTAAAATAGTAGCTCTTCAGTAAGCAGGTTTTGTACTAGCTCTGTAATAGGAAGCTTAAAAGATCATTTGCTAATCTGAATTTCTATGAGGAAGAGCACAGCTACACTTGCGGGCAAGTGCTTCCTAGACCATGAAAGATCTTAAAGGTACCTGTTCACACTTTCAACTGTGATGAGCTGGGGAAAATCGACTCCAAACCTCAGTGCTGGGTGCTGTAAAAAATCTTTGACAGCCCTGGAGTTCAAAGACTGATGTGCTTTCTTCCACTGGCTATACATATCGGAACTAAGTAAAAACCCTGAAAGTGAAATATTCTGAGAATAGGACCATTCACTTGATAAGCTTATTTTCACTTCTTGAGAAAGAAAAAGGGGGAGAAAGAAAGAAAAAGAGATTTAATCTTTACTGTTCCTGCTGACCTTGAAGACAACGATACTAATGTGAGTATAATTTAATTTCAGTTAAATTCATTTAAAAATAAGAAAGGAAGAGAGAAAAAAAGAAAGAAAAGAAAGGAGGAAGGGAAGGAGATAGGAAAAAAGAGATGTCTTAAGATAAAATGATTAAAATCCTAAAACCGAAGGAACTTTAGGAGTGATCTGGCCCAATTTGCTCACCAGTTTGGTAATCCCTTCTTCCCCTCTACTGTTCACTGATCTTTCCCTTTCTCAGTCACAGTGAAAAGGAACCCAGGCCCTTTTATTGTTAAATAGATCTAATTTATGATTCAGTTTTCTCCTAATGTTGAATTTAAATTTGCCTTCTAATAATTTTTACTCACTTTTCTTAATTCTCCCCCCAGCCTTACCAAGATATGCCTACTTCCCTTTTCTCATGAAAATCCTTCAGTACCTAATGCCCTATATTCTCAGGTTCTCAGAACCCTGATCCATGAAGGTACCCATCTTAGCAGAAGCAGGGCAGGCAGAAGCAGACCATCCCTCAAGGGGAATGCAGCTTTGGGAGCAGGCTATGACATCATCCTGATTAGAGAAAATGTTGTAGTTGGACCCCTGTGTTGTAGAGCATTTGTTAAACATTAAACAGGGAGGCCCATCTCCACAGGGAAACTAGAAACAACTGCAAATGGGGTCAGATTTGCCCAAGGGAGCCTGAGGCAGAAGTATTCGACATGAACAGCAAAGATTGATGTCTCCGACACGCTTTGTAAGGCAGTATCTTACAATTGCAGTTTGGTTCAGCAACAGTGAAGTAGTTGGATTCTAGTGAAGCTGAAGCAGAAAGTCTGTATGCCAAGGCATTGTTCTGTCCTGCCCAGAGAGATAAGGGACTAACGGGTTCATGAAGAAGCATGGAAGATGGTGAGCATCAAGTTCAGGGCAGCTCAGAGGTAGCTACCCTCATGATGGTGGACAGACCTTGAATAGAGACAGCAACCCTGGGGAGCTTAGTGAATTTAGGGCTCAATCACAAGAAAAGGACCTATGCCAAAGATAGTATTTTCTTACCCAGAAGGATGGCTTTTTGTTTTCCTCCAAAATTTCAATGACAGGTTTGCAGCTGAAGTTGCAGTTGTGACATAGGGAACAGAGAACAGACAGCAAAGTTTGAGGTATGTCACTGAACAGATTTAGCACCATTATTTTGATTCTGTGATTAGAAAAATTACCCAGTAATGATAAATCCACTGGATAAAGAGGAGGGAGCAAAATACTTATGAAATTAACCACAGATTTAAAAAAAAATACAACCACAGATACAGTCTTATAGAACTAAACACACATGGATTCCAATGGTGTCAAGAGGCAAGTTAGGGCTAGTGGAAATAAGTCACCAAGTTGTAGGTTCTCTGACTATTAAGACAGATCCCGATGGACACATACATAATCTTAGTGAGAGAAAGGAATAGAAATTGTGCAGGCCCAAACATTGGCTCTGACATAGCCTCAATAATGTTGGTACAGCACCTACAGTAGGAAAAGCAGATGATTTTTTCTATAGCTGTCTGATTATAAATGAAATGTTATTAGCATTAAGATAGAGAATTTTTTAAATGAAGCCAAATATGAAAAAAATTCTTTGCATTCATAATCCTCCTTTTTTAAAAAAAAATTTTATTTATTTATTTGACAGAGAGAGAGAGCACAGCAGGGGGCGTGGCAGGCAGAGGGAGAAGGAAGCTCCCCACAGAGCATGGGGAGCCTGATGTGGAACTAGATTCCAGGACCCCAGGATCATAAACTGAGTCAAAGGCAGTTGCTTGACCAAATGAGCCACTATGGCACCCTCATAATACTCCTCTTGGAGTAAAAGATGGTAGGTGGTTTTTATGTTACTAAGTCAGGCAACATTATTCCCAGAAATTATGTCTTTTGGGTCAATTTCTCAACTCAGAAATGAACTCCTCAGTGATGCCTCTACTTTCTGAAACAAGCCCTTGATAACCTTGTTTATATTTGTCTCCAAGAGTAATAATACTTTCCATCGAAATTAAGCAGAAGGAATTCCTGTTCAGTCTGGGCCTGTGTTCTGAATGGGGTGATAGAAACTCGGCCATCTGCCCTGTGGCCCGAGAAGCAAAGCAAACGACTTCAGGGGAAGAAATCTGCAATGGGAATGCAAAAAGAGGCAAATAAGAGGTACACAGAGTCCTTTCTAGTTTATGGTTTTTTTTTCAAAAAGATGTTATTTATTTATTTTACAGAGAGAGAGATCACAAATAGGCAGAAAGGCAGGCAGAGAAAGATGGGAAAGCAGGCTCCCCACTGAGCAGAGAGCTCAATGTGGGCCTGGATCCCAGGACCCTGAGGTCATGACCTGAGCCGAAAGCAGAGGCTTAACCTACTGAGCCACCCAGGCGCCCCGAGTTTATGGTTTTAATTTTACTTTAGAGTTCCAGTTTTTCTTCAGACCGGGGACCAGTATATGTCTTCTGGTATTTTTCATGAGCTACTACTATTAAAAGAATATAGAGGTAGCTCATGAAAGACCTCTAGTTTAGGTATTTTGTTGTTGTTATTGATAACTGGAGTCCTACATACTATAGAATGGAGTTGTGTTCCTACTTTTGAGCAAGATTTTCCACAGAACTAACTTTAGATATAAAAGTATGGTTTCTTAGCAATGCTTCCTGGAGTTAGTATGAGCAGCCTAACATAGCCCGGAGCCGGGGCGAGGGGAGGGTGGCTTCAGAGAGGTCTTCTGGCAGAATTAAGCGTGTTGATTCAATTCACTTTAGCAAACATACTCATACTTGAAGCACCTGTTAGGTGATTGGTTGGGACGCATATCTGGATGCTGGAGTTTCCCCAGGGAGCAAGATGCAGTCCTAACACACAAGGAGACTGTAAAGTCTATGGTGGAAACTAAAAAGGAAATTTCACTGCAGTGTAGTGAGTCCTAAAATAGGAATAAACATGGATGATATGAGAGCACAGAGAAGGGACATCTATGCCCTTTAGAGAGCTAGAAAGGGTTTCCAGGAGAAATGAGGCACAAGACAATATCTGAGAGATAAGTAGAAGGCAAACTAGATTGAAAGTTAGGGTACAGTGAGCAGATTTCTAGGCCACAAGTAAAGTGTGTTCTAAGGTTTATAGGTAAGAGTTAACGTGGTTTTCATGGTTGTAGGTTTTCACGATGGCTGAAGAAAATTCAGAGCAGAAGTGTTCAGAAATAAAGTTAAAAGGATAGCAAGGTCCAGCTTCAATGTGAGGACCTTGGATCTAATGCTAAAGGCCATGGAATATCTTATGATGAATTTCAAGCAGAGGTGCTACATGATCAAAAATGTGTTTTACTAAGATCACTCTCTCCTAAATGGGTTGGAGGATGGCAACCTCCTCTGCCTTCAAAGAGACCTGGAGAAGTAAACTAGGTTATTATTCCATGCCAAAGATGATGATACCCAGGATTAGTAGAGTAAGCAAGAGGACTGAGAAAATGAAAAAGCCCAGCAAGCTTATCACTAGAGCAATCTGCCAGGAAGACTACCAAAACATTTGAGATAAAGGGTCTGGTCATTTCTTACCGTGATCCCCAAACTAAAGGCTTCAATACCAATTGCAAGCACATCAGAATATTTCAGAGTCGTTTTCCATTCTAGAACAAAACCTAATGTTGGTAATTTTTATAGTTATCTGAGCTTCAAAGAGCTCCAAGACTGGATTGAAAACTTTACTTAACCACTTTACTGCCACAGAAGTTACAAAGCCCGAGGCCGGCCATAAAGATGTTAATTTAATGAATATTCATAATCAATAAATATTCATTAAACAACATTTCCGTTCCAGGCATGCTGTTGCTCCTGGCAGGTCCCGCCTGCATGGCAGAGTGCACTTGTTAAATGAGTGTTACTCATCGCAGAAACACCTTATGGGATTTCATGAAAGAAGCTGCATTCATCTACAATACATACAGATGTGTAGGGACAAGTTTGAACAAATTCTGTACAAAAGAAAAAAAAAAAGCTTTTCCTTTTTAGTACAATGCCTGTGTTTCACACGTCAAATGTGTGGCCAAATATGTGAAATTCTATGGGGGAAAACCAAGTAGACTTCAAAGGGTTTTATTTCTGTCTCTATATACTAGGTAAGTGCAAAGGCAGTGGTCCCTAACCAGCTCTCTGGCTGACTGATAGAAGCCAGTTTTAAAATGCAAATGGAGAGTTGTGAATATAAGTGTTCAAAAAAATGTTTTTTCATTGTATGATGGCTTTGGAGAAAGCCATCCATTTAATGTTTGATGAGGTAACTAAAGTAACTATGCTGCTCTATACATTCTAAATGGAGGATGTGTGTTCTATTAAGATAAATTATTTTTCTAAAAAACGCGGGCGCCTGGTGGCTCAGTTGATTAAGCGACTGCCTTCGGCTCAGGTCATGATCCTGGAGACCGGGGATCGAGTCCCATATCGGGCTCCCTGCTCGGCAGGGGGGCCTGCTTCTCCCTTTCTCACTATGTCTGCTTGTGTTCCCTCTCTGGCTGTGTTTCTCTCTGTCAAATAAATAAAAATCTTAAAAATAAATAAATAAATAAAAATAAATAAATAAAATATGGAAGCCACTACTCACAAGAGTTGCTCATTAAGAACCCAGAAGAAATCCTCTTGACCACCACCCAAAGAATCTTCACATGTTCTTATGCATGGATATAACTTACAAAACTTACTGATTATTGACAGCAAACAGATAAATACCTCTATACAATGTCACTTGTTTCCAGACTTCCTGCTTGATAATACTGTGTAAAAACAACAACAACAACAAATATTCAATGACTTTTTTACATTTTTAAGATTCCACAGGCTCCTTACTTTCTGTTGATTCCATAGATGGCCTCAGGGAAATAATTCTGCTGTTGTGTTCTAAAAGTCTGATGAGCTTCCAATTAGCAGATAGTAATATTGTCCTCTTTTCTGAGACCTCAGATTCTTCCCCCAAGCTGGGATATCCACAGACATTACCCTAATTGGTGGGCAGATGAGCAGATACAAAAACTGCAGGTGTTCGGCCACCATGTTGCCAATTCAATGAAAAATTGAGTCTGGCAAAAGCATCTTTCAACCCTGGACTTTAGGCCCTTTGAAAGAGTGAGCCTAGTACAGAAGTCCTATAGTAACTTAAATTCAGGGTGCCTGGGTGGCTCAGTGGGTTAAAGCCTCTGCCCTAGGCTCAGGTCATGATCTTAGGGTCCTGGGATTGAGGCCCGCATAGGGCTCTCTGCTCAGGAGGGAGCCTGCTTCCTCCTTCCTCCTCTCTCTCTGCCTGCCTCTCTGCCTACTTGTGATCTCTGTCAAATAAAAAAAAAATAAAAAATAAAAATCTTAAAAAAAAAAAATTCAGTGAGTTTTTTTTTATTTTGTTTTTGTTTTGTTTTGTTTTGTGGTGGTGGTTGTTGTCATCGTTACTTTTCATTATTGTGTAAGTCCTTTCATAAAACCCCCCTCCACCTATTCTTTACCATCTTCATTCTGAGAAAAATGAGAAGTCTGCCTGTAGGGGTAGGTTCCTCAAACTATCACAATTTGCCTTCTGTTTATTCTTTTTTCTTCAAATCTTAGAACTTTGATTAACTCTTGCCTATTTCAAGTGAAGTATGAAGGTTCATGATTCAGCAAAAACAGCAGTGGCTGCCATTTAGTTTGACAGTCTTTGGTTAGAAAATGTGAGAGGGGAAAGAGGTCGTTGGTAGGAAGGGCTTATACTTCAAGCCTACAGATGGAGCAAGAAGTCTCTGCTAGAATGCACTCTCAGAGGAAAAACAATATCCTTGTATTTTTCTGTCTTTGCATTCTAAGTGAGACTTCTCTTAATAGTTCTCATACCACCATTATTTTCCCTTTAAAAAGGATAATGTAGAAACCACAGGGCTCTCATGACCGAAGTAAGTGCCTGTCAAATTCAGGTCGCTAATTAGCCAAAATGCAACAAGCACTCTCACTATTGGGCACTTGTTATTCCTCTGAAGGAAGCTCTAATGGTCATCCTATTACCTAAGCAATTTTAATTGCATCTTGTGGCATACCATTAGTTTTATTAGTGGGTTGCTTAAGCTTGCTTATGAATAACAATTATAAAATACAATAAACTTTTAAATACAAATTACAAGGAAAGTGAACTCAAACACTTTTCTTGGAGATGAATTTTAGCCCAGCTTTGTCTATAAATTTAATTTTCTTTAGTTGGAGAATTGAAAGTTACAGTGGAAAACTCCCATCTAATTGGGCTCCATGTGACACTATATTTTACAGAATTGTATTTTAAGGAAAGCATAGTGAAATGATTTGAAAACTATATATTACAGTATCTTTGTTATAATGATGACTTTGTCTAATTACAAATGTTCTTTGATCTTAGAGTTTGATGATATGTGTACCTTAGAAATACACAGATTATTTCTTGCTCCTGTTCACAGAACGATAACATCTCAGAGGACATTAAAAAAAAAGAAAAACTGAGTTCAAAAAAAATAGAGCTAAGAATATCCATCCTGTCACAAGAGTCACAACTCTCTTGTCACCAAAGTACTGCATCCCATGTAACAAAGTCATTTGTTTGGAATGCCACATGAATATTGTCTTCTAGAGCAATGAAACAAGGTGGTAAAGATGAAGGAATTGTGTTTTACATCCAAATCATGTGTTACTTCATGATTACTTCAAATATTACCCAATTTGAAATGATAGCAGAGAATTAAATATGATAGTAATTTTGTTGAGGTAAACACTCTTTCTGTTGATTAAAATTCAAATATTTTTCAAATATGATTCCTGAAGTCCTCTAACCAAAAACTTCTCAACTTTACTGCTCTTCTCTAGTACTTTTTTTTTCCTCAAATAAATCACAGATATTCTTGCCACCTTGATTTGGCTCCAGATGTATCTCTCCCCACTTAGACAAATGCTCTCCATTTATCTAAGCCCAGGAGCTCCAACCCAAAAGTGTGAAATGGCAGCTTGTAAGCCACTAAGGTGTCAAAACAACTGGGGAGAGGGAGTCAGATTTTTTTGAGCATTTGTGCTCGCAACTCAAAACAAAACCAAGCATAACAACAACAGCAGCAAACCTTACCAACACACATATTTTTAGCTTATTCTATCCCTTGAGGAGCCAGCCAGCGTTCCACCTGATCTAAATTCTGTGGCTGACAGCTTGTTAACTCTTGAAGTACCACAGTGTATGGAGCCAAAGAGCTGAAGCAAGGCTCATAAAAAACAAGATGGCTTCAGCTCGCCTGATTCTGATATATGTGGCTTGGAGAACCAAGGACATAGAAAAAGTGATGTCAGAGCTTGTATCCTGAGGGATATTATCTCTCACCCTCTCAAAATCTTTCAAAAGATCCTATCTTGTGGTCTCAGGATCTTTGCTGGGCTTGTTTGGAAACATAGCCTTCAAAACCAAATAACTTTTAATTGCTATCATTACCAGGTTACTGATACAACATATGACAGCTATCAGCCAATCGTGCCTATCATATATTTAATGGGAAGCCTTATCAGCCCCAGAGGAACCTCAATTAATTAGGTATTTCCATTGCAAAGTAATACACAAACATTCAGATCACACTTACATGAGCTAGGCAGCATGAGTCATAGTACAATTATATACTGGTTATGTGAATGGAGAAACTGAGAATAAAATTAAAAATGATTCATTCAAGGACACAGAAATAATCAAGGACAGAATTCAGAAGGGAACTTGGATTTTCCTGCCTCCTGTGCTGGTTCTCAGAAAACTCTGCCATTACCACCAGGGGCAACAACAGCATTCAAAGGCCCTTTGGAAATATAAATGTTTTGCATACAGATTTAAAATTCACAGAAATGGAATTTTAAAAGCAGCTGCAGGACATAGTAGAGATAGCTGACTCTGTTGACTGTAAACTGATAATCTGGTTGGTTTTCTCATCTCCATTCTCTGTGTTCCCTAACTAAAGGAACAGTGGCATCAATAGCACCATCAAGCCTGACAATTTGCTTCTTTATACAGATAATATTTTAGAAAGATGAAGCATGTATGTCAGTTTGCAAAACAGCATGATTCTGTTAGCCTTTGCTCGCTTTATCCTGAGCCAAAAAAGCATAGCTCTGATAGCATCTGTTTCTATCCCAATCATCAAAAAAGCATAAGGGTTGGGAAGGAAGTTCTGAAAACTTTCACATGCCTGTTCCTTACCAGGAAAACCACTTTTTTTCCATGCATTCATTCCACTTCCCTTACTTGTGTCTGACTCACATGTACAACTGGGAGATAACTTAGGAGGAGGAAGTCAAGGGGAAAAGATCAAGGGTTAAGAAGTGTATTAAGTTCTACAATTACCAAAAAAAAGTCAACCCTTTTTTTTAAAGATTTTATTTATTTATTTGACAGAGAGAGATCACAAGTAGGCAGAGAGGCAGGCAGAGAGAGAGGAGGAAGCAGGCTCCCCGCCGAGCAGAGAGCCTGATGGGGGCCTCGATCCCAGGACCCCAAGATCAGGACCTGAGACAAAGGTAGAGGCTTTAACCCACTGAACCACCCAGGTGCCCAGTGTCAACTCTTTTGAAATGAAAGTTATACAGAATGATCTTTAAAAAGAATGAGAGAAAGAAAAAGAAACAATCATTCTTAGATTCTGTGAAAATTGCATTGGAACACATTGGACCAGACATTAGAAATTAAACTTCATTGGAAAATTTCTGGAGACAGATCAAAATGTCTTAAAATGCAGAGTAAAAAAAAAAAAGGAAGAAAAAAATATGTTTATGACATAAGTTTCCTGGTGGAAAATGGACAGAAGTCTCAGGATTTCTAAAAGCAAATGCATACAGTAGCATTCTCTCCTTGATGCTGATTTTTTTTTTTTCATTCTCCTTTAAGGAAATTCAAGAGAAATTTACCAATAAAGAATGGGAAAATGTGAATTTATTTAGAGAAAAGAAAAATTTGTGTAATATAGTCAAATCACTGTCCTAACCTCATGTAACTCAAACATATGGGGCAAGAATATGGACAAAAAGTCAAAGAGGGGCATTTAGGGAGGGAAAAGATGCTTTTTTTTTGTTTTGTTGCATATGAGCTTGAAGAATCTGTTGGCATTCTTAACAAATTAGCAATGTTAAAGGATATAAAGGAATATTTTGAGCATTGGATTATTATGGAAATTCTGTTGCAAAACTTGTTAATAGAAAGATAATCATAGAGGTATAAAGATAACATTCTATTTATGTTTTGAAAGTCAATTTGGAAATGAATTAAATATATAGAAAGGAGTACAAGTTGATGTGGTTTCAACAATTGTGTATTTCTTTTACAAATATTAATAAATTTATATCAAATAAAGACCATCTTAAACCTACAAGGAGTTTAGGACACCATGAATATTTTCTTATTAACAAGTTTAGAAATCCCTTTCACTTTCCATAATAACCCAGTGCTCAAAATATACTTGTGTGTCATGTAACATGGACAGTGGGTTAAGGTCAGTGTACTTCTCAAGGTTATACACAACAAGCACTTGCGTCTCACTCTCATTATACACTGGGATTAGATTTATTCATGCATATTCAGATCTGATTCTTCTACCCTTACAAATCTTTCACTTTTCAGTGCCATATTTTTAATATTGGAGAATAGCCTGATCTATATACATGATTTTGCTTTATATTTATTATTCACAGCTCTTTCTCTTTCCATCTGAAACTTAGTAATAAAAATCTAGTTATATGAGCCAATAACTTTGTGACATTAAGCCATCTGTCTAGCCTTATATGTTTTGACTCAATAACACAATCAATGACTTCCCAGAAATTTAACAGAGGTTTTTCACATGGGATGGAAGGAAACTTATGCTTAATTATAGTCTTTGGAGAAGTTAACATACATGAACCTCCCAAATGATACACATTCCTAGTATAAAATTCTTACAAAGTGTATATACATTTAGCATTATCTTCTGTGTATGGTCATAAATCCTCAATATTTACTCAAATATTTTAGTGCAGTATCAACTAAAGAGTAAGTATGCAGAAAATGTTTCTGGGTAAACTACCTAAAGTATATATGCACACATGTCATTTGGCACATTTGGTTGCAGATTTTAGCAATATTTGTTAAAATTTTATAAAATAAATATGTTTCACAAATGTGCTAACTTATCAAGTCACTATTTACTGAAACTACTCCTTCAAATAAAAATAAATCCAATCATAGAGTAGCCTACACATAAATGGAATACTATGTTTGGATATATGTATCTTTTTTTGTACCTAGCCTCCTAAAGACAGTTTTGAAAGATAAAGTAATGAAATTGGAAGGGAAAAGGCCACATTGCTCTTCCTTGCCCAGGTGCTCACAGAAATCAGACTGGTTCTGATGAGACATTTGCACTAATTCATTATGAATACAGATCATAAGTGCACCATAATCTAAATATGCATGCTAATCCACTCTTTATAATGTTTCAAGTGAAATTTTGGTTGTCTGTGCTAACAAAGTAATGTAGAAGCAGTCGTTTAAATAATTCATACCAAAAGAACATATTCTTCTAAAAAAGGTGACTGCTACAAAGTAAATTTATTTCATAGTTTACTTAAATTGTTAAAATAATTATTCCAGTTCATTTCATAAATATAGAAGAGAGGGAAAAGTTGCTTCAAGGTGTGACCAAAACAAAGTTTTTATATATCTGTGAGTCATTTAATTATTTCTGAAAAATTAACAGTTTGGACATAAATTCAGTTATAATTATTTAGCTGATTGTTTTAAGTATTTGTAAATCGTTTAAATAGATATTCATGAAGTAAAATTTTATTGCTTTTTTCCAAAGTGTGAAATTTTAGAAACAAAGCAACAAACTAGGACTGGAATTGTGTTCTTTAAAAAAATAGTTTTTTTACCAAAAAAAGAAAGGACGTTGTAATTTCTAGTACTTAGTTTTGATCCAAATTGGATTATCTTATATGCCTGTGTGATTGTGAAAAACAGTACTAACCTTTCTGGTCCTATTTCAGTGAGCAAGATTATTATAAGGAATAGGAATAATTTAGGTGATGGGCATAGTACAGTATCCCACACCAAGTATCAAAAAATGATAATTATTTAAAATTATTTTCATTTCTAAAATATATATTAAAGATTTTATTTATTTATTTGACAGAGAGAAATACAGCTAGAGAGGGAACAAAAGCAGGGGGAGTGAGAGAGGGAGAAGCACGCTTCCCTCCAGCAGGGAGCCCGACGTGGGGCTCGATCCTGAGTCTTCAGGATCATAACCTGAGCCGAAGGCAGTCGCTTTACTAACTGAGCCACCCAGGCACCTCTCTAAAATATATTTTATGTAATATTTAATTTAGTTTAGGTTGTCAACTAAGATTTTAAATATAAAATCAAAATAATTTAATTAACTGATTTTTAGAGTCACACAGGTATATGAACAAAAAAGGATTTTAAATACATGAAGTGCTATCCTTATATTTCACATTATTTTCAACTACAAGGTTTTCAGTTGTCTTCCTGTAATCACTGGGTGCTTATACCTTGTGGGCATGACATAGTGAATCTCCACTTTCCCAATTCCTGACTTTTTTATGCCTGCATGTGTAATAAAGTGATGTTAATAGAGTTTACAACTGCAATTTATAAAAGGTAGCATATCCAAGCAGATGTTCCACTGCTAGAGACATGAGTTCCACTTTTACCATGTGATCTAAACCACAATGCCATATCAGACCTGGAGTCCCTAGAACTCTTTTAGGAAGACAATAAAGGGAATCCCTGGGTACTATTGTGTTGACTTGGTTGGCCTCATTTCTAATTCATGTCAGTTATTTTACTGTTTGAGGGATAATAGCAAATATTTTTGACAAAAATCCAAGACCACCTAACAATTTTACTAAGAGGTAGCATGAGCTTATTATCATGATCTCTATGGTTCTTATATTAATGATGTAGAGAATTAAAGGAAGCACTATTAGAATAACAAGGGGGTACGTGGAATAGAACCAGGGAGATCTTATCTAATTGGAATACCATTCATAAGTACTTAGTTACACCATTTCATTGTGATTTTGCAAGATTTTACCCGTAAAAATATCAGAACTCTTGAATTAAATTAAGAAATTATTATGAAAATGTTAGATGAATAAAAAGTTCCCTTTTTTTCCTTCCAAAAAGTTTTACCAACCTGCCTACCAAGGAACTCAATATAGCACATAGTAAAGAGCTTATGCCTCGGGGCCTGAGTCATTTGAAGGGGAAACCCAGATCTTGCACTTAGGGAAATTATTTAACTTTGTTAACCTCAGTTTCATCACCTAGAACATGGCATAATAATAGCATTGATTTCATTTAATCATTTGAAGATTAAAATAGATAATGAATAAAGTATTAACACAGTGTTTGGCATATAGGAAACAACAAACCTTAGTGATTATTATTATTAATATAATTTTCCACTACTAGCGGTAATTATGGTTCATTTGACCAAAATAAAATTTTATAGACAATACGTTTCTACTATACTTTTTCAGGTAAGGATATACCTTATCAGAGGGACTTGATGACAATTGCTGCAAAATGAAGATTAAGCAGACGATATGATGGCATGTCTACAGTCTATAGTGAAGAATGAAAACACATATGTTTAACAGTGCATTATGGCTCAGTGAGATGTCACCACCGTGACAGGATATGAGCTTCTCGATGTAAAAACAAATAGATGTGATCTAGCAGAACTGGCAGATCATAATTTTTTTTTCCCATTAAAAGGCTTAGTTATCTGCTTCCATTAACAGATGGTGAAATATACATTGTCAACATTCCCTTTATCAGTGAAAATTTAAGGAAAAAATAAGATCCATGAAAAATTGAGTGGTTCTAAAGCAAAACAATAAAAAGGGGCTAACTAATACATACTCATTATTTTTCTTTAAACTTTACTGAAATGACCGACTTTGAAATGGCTTAAGGAAGTGAATGTCTTTCTGTGTGTCTAGTACAATGATGTAGTAGTCTCAAAGATCACATGCAATGTGGCAGTTGCTATGGTAACAAGATGTTTTTCATTGAACAATAGTAAAAAAATGTCATATAAATAACATATGTACAGTATATTGTCTTTGAGTGAATGACTTTTGCCCTTGGACCATAAGAACATGTTTTCTTCTTTTCTGAAATTCTTGTCTATTTTTGATGTGCATATGTATCTAATAGACTGGTGATCAGACTGCCCTCTTTGAAGCTATACAAGGTACAGATCCATGGTGAGGAAGGGAAAGGTGGCTCAATATTGTAGAGATGGTTAAAAAGAGTTGATGGGTTGGAAATTAAAGCACTTGAATTAGGTACTCTGCTGAACACATTTCACACTTTACAAGCCCACTCTGCAACTCAAATTTATGGTGGGATTATATTTTTTTATCATTTGATAGGAGGACTATTATGTAGCAGTTAATTATTTGTGTACACACATACACACACACACACCTCACAGTATAACTATAGGCAGAGAAGTTAAAAATCTCTTTTGTTCAGACAGTACCGCTGAAGAGACAAGGGCACTGTCTATGTAGTAACAAGACAGCAAGCCGTGGTTTATCCCTCTCCTGCTCTCTGGCCTTGGGCAAGTCATTTAGGGACTGTCTTATCTGTAAGATGGAGATCCAGCTAACCTATCACAAAGAATAAGCAAGGGTTTCAAAGTAAGCAAATGCAGAGGAGCCTGCTATGCAAATGCAAATCATTTTTCTTATCAAGTAATATGAAAAGAAATACTTAGTAGAGTCAGATTTTAGAAATAGTCTGCCTTGCTTGGCTTTAAAATGATGATTCAACTACTTTTCTTATTTCATGGTCAACTAGTCAATGTTACTCAGCTAGTAACGGTTGACCTTTTAGATTATAACATATAAATGTGCTGGTTTTATAAATGTAAACTGACTTGCATATTGATTGTATGGCAGATACTCTGAATGCTTCTGACTAAAATAATCATAATTGGAGATTAAAATTGTATGTGTATATATGCATATGTATATAAAATCTATTTACACATATCATAGAGAATATATATGAATCATATAATGCATGCATATATGTTATATTGCATTATGTGCATATATATATATATATATATATATATAGAGAGAGAGAGAGAGAGAGAGAGAGATGGTACATATATTATGCATCTAGATATTTTATATTTAAGTCTTCTAGAGTTCCTGAATCCAATTCCAAGATGGGAGGGGAATCGACTCACACAACACTGAGTAACTCTCAGACATCAACAGGGTCTCAATTCAATTTTGACACTGTCTACTCAGAGATAGCCTCAGATTCCACAGGTTAAGGGTTCAGTCCTACAAGACTGCCCCCTACCCCTTACTTCAAATGCCAGTGGCAAGCCTCAAGCTGTTACCTGTGCTTCTGATTAATGAGCTAGGTCAGAGTTTCCAATGACCTCCTTAAGTTTGATTAGTATGCTAGAGCAGTTTACAGAACTCCGCATTTACCAGCTTATTAAAGGATATGATAAAGATACAAATCATAGCCAGAGAAAGAGACACACAGGGTGAGTTTCTGAACAAAGGAGTTTCTACCTTCATGGAGCTTGGAGCCAGATTCCTTGGCAGCTGGGAATGTTCTGGGTCCCCAAGAATGGAAGTTGTCTGAAAAAAGGCCAAAAAGTTGTCCTTGAGTTTTTATGGAGGCTTTGTTACTTAGTCATGGTTAACTAAGTCACTGGCTATTGGCTGATTCAACCTCCAACCCCCCTCCCCTCCATAGACCTTAGGGAGTGGGACTGGATGTTTCAAGCCTTAATCACACGTTGGTCTCACTCTTGAACAGTCAGTCCCTATGCTTGGCTGGGGTCCAAAAACCATCTTCATTAATAATAAGATACCCATTGCACCTTTATTGCTATAAAGTATTTTCTAGATGAAGATCAAATATGACTGAAAAATACATTTTGGTCTTCTGAATGACCAAGTATATATTTCTTATAAATTTTTATTACAGTAGGATATAGGTATATATATATGTACACACACATACATGCATATATTTCATTATCAGCTTAGCACACAAAGGTTCAATGAAGCTACAAACAATGTAAAAGCAGTACATTTGGGAGGGCACTTGGTTGGCCCTTGAGTTTCTGCCCAACTCTAGGAAATCTGTGATTTTGTGTTGATGGAGAACAGGGAAGAATAGGAAACAAAATATAGAACAGACATCTAATAAGATACCCATTACAAAAAAAAACAAAAAAACAAAAAACCGTTACATAGGTAAGATCTGTGAATCCCTACAGAGTTAGTATGTAAATGAATAAAAAATAAAGTCAAGCTTCAAAGTATGAGTATGTAATAAAAAATCTGTAAAGAATGGTAACATGGATTTGAAAATGATCCAAGGACTTGTAGAAATAAGAAAATCAATAATAATACTATGACTTTTATTCATCCCTTGACTTTTATTCATCCCTTAAGTCTACAAAGCACAACTAGATATTAAGGAAGAATAAAATAAATACAAATTATGAAGGGAGAAAAAACATTGATAAGTACTGAATGATGATGATGATAGCCAACATAGAAATTGCAGAAAAATCTCTACATCAGTTACTAGAATTAAGAAAATGGCTCAATACAAAATCAATATATAAATATATTAAATTGTATTCAACAGCAACAATATATTAGACAATATATTTCAAATATAAAATATTCCATTTAATGTCAAACTGCTAGAGTGCCTAAAAATAAATCCAACCAAAAAATGCAACCTTTTGATATAAATAAGTATTAGATCTTATTAAAATCATTTAAAAATCTAATTAAGTTGACATATAGCCAATGTTTATTATTGAAAAACTAAATGCCATAAAAACATACTTTAAGTTCAGTGGTATTCCAACCAAAATTCCAACATAAAATTTTATGGAATTTAACAAGCTGAATCTAAAATTTGCATGGAAGATTGAAAGACCAAAAGTAGTTTAGATAATTCTGAGAAAGAAGATCAAAGTAGATAGAATAAAGATAGAAAGAAAACATAAAAATATTAAGATCTAATATAAAGCTATGATATTAAGACAGTGTAGTGACAAAGTGCTAAACAAATATTCAAATGGAACAAAAGACAGATATCAGAACAGACGTGTGCATATATGGAAATTTGATTTATGACAATGTAGACCTTATAGATCACAGTGGAAAGAATATTTTTTAATTTATTTTTAAATAATTCATCCTAAGATAATTGGCTACCCATAAAAAAGTGAGATTTAATCCATAATTCATATATGCACAAAAATCAATTCTAGGTAGATTAAAAACTTAAATGTGATTAGCAAACTACACAAATGTTAAAACACAAGCTGAGGAAACATTTAATGTACATATAGTGCACAAAGAATTAATATCTACAAGTCATTAAAAAAAGACAGACAACTCAGTAGAAAATTGGGCAAAAGAAGAAACAGACATTTCACAGAAGGGAAAACAACAGAAATTTAATCTTATGAAAATATGTTCCACCTCATTATCAAGAAAATTTGGGGAAAAAACTGAAATGGACAATGCTGAAACCGGCTAGAATGTGAGTTGACTGGAATTCTCACTTATACAGGCGATGTATACAATTTCACAACCATTTGGAAACAGTCTGGCATCATCTAAAGTTAGACATTTGTACATACAGCATACACTATGTTATATGCCATAAAGAAAATCTTGTATGAATCCATGGCAACTTTTTTTCTAAGTTTATGGAAGCTTCATTAATATAACAAAACTTTTAGAATAGTTAAAATGCTGAGCAAGCATAAAATAGATATATGCATCTGAAATGGATATATGCATATAAAATAGATATATGCACCATAAAATGGAATATTATATATTAGTACAAAATTAAATTTCAGCTATATACATCTATATAGACTAAAGAAAAAATTATAAACCAATTGGAATATGGTTCCATTTTTATCAACTTCAACCTAGACAAGACTGAACCTTATATTATTTAGTGTTTAATACAAATGTAAAAAAACTAAACATAAAAACAAGAAGATGCTCAAAGTGATAAGAGAATAAACTTGTTTGGCAAAGAGGAGTTATAAGTAAATGACTAGTTATATTCTGTTTCTTTGGCTATGTGGTAGCTAAAAGGAAATTTATTTTATTATTCTTTTAATTATAACAGACACACGTTTTATATGCTGTCACATACATATTTCATAATAAAGAATAACAAGATGTCATCTAAATTTAGTTTACTCCTACATTAATTTAACACATAGTCATTGAATATCTTTAATCTGTCATTTTATTTATGTTAAATTGAATAGGTAATTCTGCTTTTTCAAAAAGCTAGATATTTAGTATAGCTCTGGACAAGCACATCAGAAATAACTTTATAGTATTATCACATGTTTCATGATAAACCTGTGCACAGAGAAAAGACAGTTAAACTGGTCTGGAGTTTGGAGCTTTTATAGAATAATTCTTTTAGATGTTACAGCTGAGCTGAGCATTGACAAATGCATGAGAAGGTTTTAATCAAGAAAACAGTCTCAAGAAATGCATTCCAGGAAAAGCCAAACATATGTGAGGAGGCAGATATCCTAGGAAAAGCAGTCCTTTTAAAGAGCTTGATAACACTCGTAATTTGTTGGCAATCACCATCTGAGTGCCTAAGTCCTTTGGAAAGAAAAAAACTATTAGATTCTTGAAGGTAAAAAAAAAAAAAAAAAAGTCTTAGAAGCTGTCAGAATTTATCCCTTTTCAAGCATGGTGGCATGGTATATTCCTGTTGACCCAACACTTAAATATCAAAAGCTTTATAATTAATTTTTTAGCTTGATGTTATACCAACAGAGTGGGTCTGGAAAGTTGGTTAGGGAACAAGCTTATATTTTAAATTAAAACTGGTTAAACATTTTGAAAAGATAAAAGGACTTAAAAAAATTCTCTTCTACTGTCTTACCAAAGAAGTAGAGTTACTCAATAAAATACAGGAAATTTTATATTAAAAATAAAAACAAAAATAAGTATTGGAGGGTTCAGAGAAGGCCAAAAATTATCAGAAATAGGTTCACAAGGAAGGCAAGAAGTTAAATTAAGAAATGTATTTGTCTTAACCCTAACACATCCAACTTGAAGCATGGTGATTAAAATATTGAATATCTTAAAATGGGAGAGGGAGCTTACAAAAATTGACAAAAGATCTGAGAAAAGTTTATCCGAGAGAAGGAGAGATTCAAGAGGAAGAAAAGTGCTAAACTGAAGACTTTCAGTCCATCACTCTTGGCTAATTACAGTGAAGTAAATTTTGGAATAATATAAGGAAGAACTTTGTAACTACCAGGCTAGCCTAAATAAGGGTGCCTGGGTGGGGCAGCTGGTTAAGCAACAGACTCTTGGTTTTGGCTCAGGTTGTGAACTCAAGGGTTGTGAGGTTGAGCCCTGCATCCGGCTCCACCCTCAGCACAGTCTGCTTCAGATTCTCTATCCCTCTGCTCCTCCTACTCACGTTTTCTCTCTCTCTTTTAAATAAATAAATAAATCTTGGAAACAGAAACAAGAATAGCTAACATAGGAAACGAGTTTGAGTTTTCTTGGTGTGGTGAGGTCTCTAACACTAGGACTATCTTAGTAGAAAGCAGATAGTTAATAGGCAAAAGTAATATAGAGGCGCTATCAGATCAAATGAATAGTAGTTTCTTCTAAACTATGGATTTTATCTTCTTGAGTATTGCTTTTCAAGTTTTCTTTCCATATTTTTATAGTATTCATTTGTAACAGTGTTTCATGACAGGATCTTAAATAATGCCACTCCTGAAATGAATAAGGTTGTATATAGAATTTTATAGAAATTAAAAATCACACAAATGAGCACAAGTTGTCTCTTAACTCACATGAAGGCTGTAATTTGAATAGTAAAGTGTGATAAGACATGAAATATCTTTTGATATATTCTTAATAATAAATCGTCTCAAATCTAAGTTGCTATAAAAGTCATGGAATAATTTTAGGCAGAGGAAATAGCCAATGCAATGTCTCTAAGACAGGTGCGCACATGAGATGCACAGGGGACAGGAGAGAGGACAATATTTCTAGGTTGCGGTGAATGAATACAGGATAGTAGAAGATATGATTTCCTTCCTCTGCTTCAGCTGCCATCACAGAAATGTATTGTGGCTTAAACAACAGAAATGTATTTCCGACAGTTCTGAAAGCCAGAAATCCCCAATCAAGTTCCAGCAGAGGTAGTTTCTGGTGAGAGCTCTCCTCTTGACTTATAAATAGCCAGCTTCTCACTGTATGCTCCTATGTCCTTTCCTTGGTGAATGCATGTGCAGAGAAAGAGATCTCTCTTCCTCTTCTTATAAAGCCTCCATCCTAGGACCCCTACCCTTATGATCTCATTTTACTCTAACAACCACCTTAAGTCCTATCTCCAAATATAGTCACCTCAGGGCTTAAGGCTTCAAAACGTGAATTGGGGTGGGGGGAATCTCCATAGCAGAGATCAACAAAATAAAGTTTAGGTCATATCACATAGGGCCTTGTAGACCACAATAAGGAGGTCTGATTATCCGTGTAATTTTCGATGCAAGAGAGTTTTATAAATCTGTGTTCTGTCAAACAATAGAATTTTTTCTTCCCATTATTTTTGCCTTTTTACTTGAGGGCTGAAATGGCAAGAGACAAAAGCTAAGGAGATACTCAAACTTGAGTCTTGAATGTCAACTTCGAATACTGGTTTTGAATATAATTGGAATAATTTGCCTGAACTTATTAATTGAATTCTATATCACAAACCTTGGAATTAAAGTCCTTTAATTTAATATGCAAATCTATGCAGAAACATGCAAAAACAGTATTCATAAAGCAACTGAAACATATCTTCAGGCTTTACTATAGGGGTCAAATAATGGAGGCAGCAGGGAATACAAATTTCTTCAGGAAAATTTTTGTGTGAGCTAGTATGCCAAAACATATAATGGATGTACACTGGTAAACCGACCAGTTAAGCCAAAGATGAGGTAAGACACTGTTCCATTTCATTACATAAATTCCTACTACATGCTTACAATGTATACTAATGGCCTAGTTGGTAATGTACAAAGATACCTAATTGCTACCAAGGATCAACTATTGAGCACATTTATGGCAAGGATTTTTGGCAGTGTATCCTGTCATTTAACTAGAAAGTACCCTGTCCACTAAAAGAATCTAATTCAATTTTGTTCAAGGTCATTAAGAAAAAAATTAATGTATCGTATAGGAAGTACTTACTGTTTTATCTCAGAATTATTACCAAAGCTGAGTTAATTGTAACAATTTTATTAGCATATATTATTTTAAATCCTATAACAATAATAATAATAGTAATAATATCATCATCAACAGTGACTCACAGTGTTTTATTCCAAAATCACAGTTTTCTTTATGTGACAGAGTAACAGGACCTCCCAGCCAGCGTCCCCCTGCCTCGCACACAAGCACTGCAAATCTATAAGAAGGAGAAAAGGAAGAAATTGCACTCATTTGTATATCAGTCCAAGCAGGACCTAAGAAATCAACTGTTTAATCTTCTCATTTTACATTTGAGGAAAGAAACTCAGAGAGGTTAAATAGTGAAATGTGAAATTGAGATGATTTGCTCTCACACCAATTGAATGACTTTATCCCTTCCACCCACTCAGCTCTACATCTAGTGAAACAAAAAAACAAATAATTTTTTAAAAATTATTTTTACACCGTAAGACTGACTAAAATACACACTTTGTTGTAAGCTTTACCAATCAAGCACAGATTTCAGCCCTAAATAAGAGGAATAACATTTTCTCATGATGATCAGACAAGATTTCTCTAATTTATGTGTGTTAGCTAGGTCAACAAGCTATTTTACTGGTATTTTTGTTAAAGTTCTCCCAAGAAAAGCTGTCTAGCCTTCCATCCTATCTCAGACACATTCCCCAAAACAGTTTTGAAACACTAAAGGAAGAAAAAATTCCAAACAAAAAATTAGCTTCTGTGCATAGATTCCTGTAAATGAAGAATTTCAGGCAAGGTAGATCTGTGCTCTTTATCTAAGCTAAACCATATTACCAAAAGAATGCCTTAAGAACAAAAACAGAAGGCCACAAAAGACCTTTGTTATGACCCCATGCACCCAAGGGTCCTTGGGCTATTGCGATCAGTGCTTATTGTTATAGTAATAAGGTTGTGACTTCTATAACACTGTCATGAGTTATAACCCTGAAAGCAATATGAAGCAAAGAAACCAGCAAAGCTGACCCAACAAAGACAGATATAAAATTAGCACTGGACTAGAGATAACTTTATGCCAGTTGCTAAGGGCAACATACAACTGATGGATAATGTAATAACACACATTAAGCCACACTTATACTAAATAAGTTCACAATATCATTAATATCCGTAGCAGCAGGGGCACCAAGCTGACTGAGGCAAGCAAAGGTGTTGAGGATGACTATACCTTAGGGAAAGGCCTAGCCACTTAATGACCTGATAGGATGCATAACAGGAGGGGGGGAAGGACACCACAGAAAGTGGTTTCTGCTTCATTTGTCCTTGCTTTTAACTTAAACAGCCCCTTAAGTCTCTTCCTCTCCACTGCTGCCACATTTTACATGTCCCTCTTACTGAAGATAAGAGATATATATCTTTCTTTTTATAATCTTAATGGACATACATCAGCAAGTCTCTTAATTTCTAGTGTGTTCCAACTGCTCCCCCCACACATAGCCTGCATCTTTAGTATACCTATTATTTTTCTCTTTATCTCTTTTTTATTTTATCTCCTTTTCAGAAAGGCTGAAAACTAGCTGCTCTGAAGCACGCCCTTACCTGTCCTCTGCTCTACACTGGAATGGATTTAGGGAGCAGGTGAGGAGAAGAAAAGAAAATGGAGTGTGTGTAGGATCTTGTACATGAATGAAGGCTATCTCTACATAAAATCACGAAGGAAGAAACAGAATCTGGCAACTACTATTTCTTTATATTCATCACTCCCTGTTCCAAGGTTTCCAGTAGTTTCCAGGTGGTTATCTAGACCATTTGGTAAGGCATGCCAAATCTGGATCCTTCGTGTCCTTCTTCCCTATGAATGCTCTCACCATCATCCCCTTAGGAGTCTGTTGACTTAATAAGTTGATAACTGCTGTTAATTAATTTCTTTTCTGATAGAAAATGCCTTGACTAGGAGTGAATTAACTGCAGCAACTTTAGATATTGTGACAAAATCTGAAATCTGGAGCCGAAATGGCTTGAACCTGGGATATTCTAGATTCCTTAAATAATACTCTTCAGCAATCAGCAATTCTGTGTCCTGTAGAATGGGCTTGACCTATATGAAGTCACAGGGTCAAAGCATATTAGAACTTTCAAGAACCTTAGAAATTACCTAGTCGACCATTCTTGCTTTGCATTTGAGAATTTAAGTAGCTTGTCCAAAATCAGATAGCAGTGATTGCAAACACAGAGGTTCTAGAGGGTTCCTAACAAATAATAACCCCAGAAACAGGTGAGCATTTTGAAATCTGTTAATGAAAAACATGGGCTCTGGATATCAGATTGCCTAGGTTTAAATTCTAGGTCCAGCATTTCCTAAGGCTCTCCAATTTTGGGCAAATTACTTAACCTCCATATACCTTTGCCCTCATCTGCAAAATTGGATTAATAAAATGATCGACTTCATTGGGCCAGTGGAATGGCTATGAGGACTTAATAAAGTAATAAATATAAAGCACTTAGCCTGAAACATGGTAAGTGCTCAATAAATTTTAGTCACTATTAAAGGAGTAGCAAAAAGTCAACAGGGGTGGTTTGTACTCAGTGCTGTCTTCTTAGCTCCTTCTATCTCACCTCTAAGACTTCTTTTCTTTCTTTCTCTCCAAATTCATTGTTCTCTTCCAAGAATGTTTCAGTAAGGCCAAGATGTAGTTCACATTGTAAATTCAATTCCTAAAACAATTTTAGACACGTGGGAGGCATTTGATAAATACTGGTAGAATAAATGCATACTATATCTGAAATCTGCACTGTCTCACATTACAGATACAGCTGGGTTAAAATTTTTCAAAAAAGACAGTGCCTCTTCTTTCTTTTTTATTCTTTTACTGTAACAATGTATTTATAAGATATTTTTGGAAATCTGCCTTCCCCTTTATAATCCCCAATGGCTGGGGCTAAGTTACCTTTATATTTCCCAAGAAACTGGGACCCAAACTGCTCTGTGCTTATAGCATACAGGAAGGCATAGCAATGCTTCAGCATTACTGCACAAAGCACCATGCTTTGTTATGTGCAGAAACTCATATTACTGCTGAGTTGAGTCAAAAGCATTGTAAGTCTAAAGATCAGAATTGGAGTCTGAAGTTTACTATTAAACATCTGTGTAATCTTGGACAATGTATAGACTCTCTCTGAGTCTTAATTTCTATCTCTATAAAAGTGAAAAATTAGATTACATTATTTATTCATTTTTTTAAGATTTATTTATTCATTTTAGAGGGGGAGAGAGAGAGAGAGAGAGGATGGGACTTAGAGGGAGGGGAGAGAGAGTCTTAAGCAGACTCCATGCTGAACATGGAGCCCAACAGGGCTCCGCCCCACAACCCCAAGATCACCACTTGAGCCAAAACCAAGAGTCAGACTGCACCACTAAGGCACCCCTAGAAGATTTATTTCAGAGGTCTTTTTTCATTCTAAGGACCTTAGGCCCTTTAACTAGGAAATACCTTTGTTTTGTAACTAACAAACTTTTATAAGTGTATATTTGATATCCTGGAATTCCACTTGAAGAGTATTTACTCTGAAATCTATGAAACAGCATGGTCTTTTTCCAATTCCAGTCTTGGAAGGACCAAACTATTGTACCTAAAAGAATATAGCTTCCAATTCACTTCCACCGTAGACTCCCAGTTACATTAACAGGATCTTAGTTATAGACCATACATTAACAAGGCTTACAAGTTACAAGAAACATTGCAAAGAAGATACTTCTGACATGATTTCATGCTCAGGATCACAGCAGTTTTGTGGTTCGTATCCACTGGAGATACCTTACTGAAAATTGAGGACATGAGTCTGCATATTGTGAATGCTATTCATGAAGTAAGAACCTATTTGGCCAATTCCCTCATTCTTCCTTATTAACCTTTCCTATTTCACTCTGGCTCAAGTACATTCTTTGAATGATGCAAAGGAAACTCACTTTCTATTCTCTCTGTACCTCAGTTTCCTCAACTAAAATATGATAAAATGATAACAATAATGATATCTATTTTATTGATTTGTTGGAAGAGTCAAGAGAAAATAAAACTGCAAATTCACTGTGTTAAAACTATTCCATAAGATGTTAAGTATTATATGAGTATTGAGTTATTTTCTAAACTTGAGTTATTTTCTCAAGTTTATTTCTGTTCCAGTTTTATTCTTGCCACAAAATCCTAGGATCTTTAAACATGGGGATCACATTATTTACTATAGGAAAGCGAGCACAGAAAGAAGATACAGAAAACCTAGCACTACTCTGAACTGACAATAGTCCCTCTACTGTGAGGCCTATACCTTTAAGCACGTATTTAGATTTTCTAAGACTTGTTTTAAAAAAAAAAATCTATAAAATAGCAATACTGTCTGTCTAGTGTGATGATCACAAACAATAATGTAAGTGAAATATTTTTATAGCTATAAATACCTTCTGGGATAAAATACTTATTTTTTATTCTGAGACCTCAGTGCTTAGCTCTGGGCACACATTAAGCACTAAATAAGAATGTGACAATACAGACGATCAAAGTGGGAAAGAACCATGGGGATTAACAAATTCATTTTTTTTTTCAAGTGCAGAGACTTATTGATGGATAAATTTCAGCTTTTAAGGGTCATTCTAAAACATATACGTTAACATGTTGACTGATGGTGTACGTTATTCTTCCAGAAATGTCCAGGGGTCTGGATCAGCTCATGATGATACAAGAATAGATAATCTGTGAAAGTTCCCTAAACCACAAGAAAAGCTAAATAGTAATATATTGACCTAAAATGATTTCTGTATATAAAATAAAAAATTTTTATTTCAAAAAATGAAAGACATGAAGGCACTAGCACAACTCATGCAAGGAGAATAAATGAGCACTGTGGGAATTTTGTCACATAATAGAAAACTCTTTGATATACAGTAGATCATAATGAGACCATCCATCAAATCAGTTTGGGCACGATTCTCTGATCACTTGTATGAGCTCCACTGTAAATTAATTTAACACTCATTTTATAAATTTCAGTCTTAGTACTGTTCAAAGCACTGAACCTGACTTTGTCTAAAAGAACTGCCTCTTCCAGTACCAATAATGTCTCTAATCAATCTGTTAATGGAGGCACCTCAGACTTTTAGTTTCAGCCAATTACTTACAGGGAAGTTGGTGCACTGCCTCGCTTAAGACAGCATAATAGTACTGGGACAGATAATTTAAATCTAAAGCTTCTTAAGCCAGCTGCTTCATCAAGAAGTAAGCCAGTAACTGATATTTTTAATTTGACATTCTTTTCTAGAGATCTCCTATCAGTTGGGATGTGTGCCAGGGTAATACCCTCATAAAGGAAGATGTAAAACAGACCTGAAGCTGTATAGTGGAGAAATAAAAGAAATTGATCTAGGGTTATTCTTCAGGATCTAAATGATTCACTTGGTAGTACCCAAATATGAAACCTAAATTCAAATGCTTTGAAATAGGAGATTGTAAAAGAGGATGTGGAAATTCAAATCAGCAGCAAAAAGAAGGGGGAAATGGCTCCAAATAGGGCACTCTCTGAAGGTTAGAAAGATAATAAAAAATCAGAGCTATTTCTCTATATGAGATTACCATCTGGTTTTTAGATGACACACACATTGGAAGTTTATGCTGGACACCTTAGTTGATCCAGATGGAGATTAGACAGAGGAAGAGGAAACAATTAGTTAATACAAGATGGAATGCATTAATGTGCTCAGATACACATAAACAGAATGAGTACAATCACAGTTCAGAAAAGAAAGAGCATTATATGAGTAGGCCTTCAAAAAAGTTTTGCTTACATACTGTCGAAAAGACTTTTCATCGGTTGCATAAAATATAATTTATGGTAAATTGTAAGAGTGAATATAATTTCTGGTATATGGTTAAGTGAACATTTATTAAATAAAAGAGATAGATCATTTGGTAAAAGGTATCTGAAAGATATATCAATCTAATACCAAGCAAAACCATTTGAAAAGTTACTAAGTAAGCTTTTCTCTGAATTAGAAATTTTATACTATATCTTCCATTTCTTGGGTTATATTTCATTTCAATTACCAAATACAATCATATCCTAATGTAGCATAGTCTGTGCTTGTCTTCCTTGTCACAAAATGTAAATGAAAATATAAACTGAAATTTGTTTATTTTTTAATTTTATTTTTTCAGTGTTCCAAGATTCATTGTTTATGCCCCACACCCAGTGCTCCATGCAATACATGCCCTCAGTACCCACTACCAGGCTCTGCCATGGCCCCACCCCCGCCCCTCTTAGACCCTCAGTTTGTTTCTGAATCCAAAGTCTCTCATATTTCATTTCCCTCCTTGAATTACCCTACTTTCCATTTCTTTCCTTCTCCTACAGTCTTCTATATTACTCCTTATGCACCACAAGTAACTGAAACCATGTGATACTTGACTTTCTCTACTTGGCTTATTTCACTCAGCATAATCTCTTCCAATCCAGTCCATGTTGCTACAAAAGTTGGATATTCATCCCTTCTGATGGAGGCATAGTATTCCATTGTATATATGTACCACATCTTCTTTATCCATTCATCTGTTGAAGGGCACCTTGGCTCTTTCCACAGTTTGGCGATTGTGGCCATTGCTGCGATGAACATTGGGGTACATATGGCCCTTCTTTTCACTGCATCTGTATCTTTGGGGTAAATACCCAGTAGTGCAATTGCAGGGTCATAGGGTAGCTCTATTTTTAATTTTTTAAGGAATCTCCAAGCTGTTTTCCAAAGCGGCTGCACCAACTTGCATTCCCAACAACAGTGTAAGAAGGTTCCCTTTTCTCCGCATCCTCTCCAACACTTGTTGTTTCCTGACTTGTTAATTTTGGCCATTCTGACTGGTGTAAGGTGGTATCTGAGTGTGGTTTTGATTTGAATTTCCCTGATAGCTAGTGATGATGAACATTTTTTCATGTGTCTGTTAGCCAGTTGTATATCTTCTATGGAGAAGTGTCTCTTCATGCCTCCTGCCCATTTTTTGATGTGTTCATCTTCTTTTTGGATGTTAAGATTGAGGAGTTCTTTATAGATCTTGGATATCAGCCCATTGTCTGTAGTGTCATTTGCAAATATCCTCTCCCATTCCATGGGTTGCCTCTTTGATTTGTTGACTCCTTTGCTGTGCAGAAGCTTTTTATTTTGATAAAGTCCAAAAGTTCATTTTTGGTTTTGTATAACTCAAATTGTATAATATGAAATCAAAGAGATTGTGTAATATTAAGTTCAAGTTGGAGACAAAGGAAATTTAATAAAAATAATTTTTTTACTTAATAAAAATAAATTTCCTTTGTCTCCAACTTGGACTTAATATTACACAATCTCTTTGATTTCATATTATACAATTTGAGTTACTTATTAAATATAAAAGTAAACTACTAGAAATTATTAATGAAATGGGTAGATTATCCTTTTTAAGTAGTTCATGGATCATAAAAGAACACAAATTATTTGTAAAATGATGGTGGAATCAATAACAATTCTATTCCTGTTTTTTGCTTGCTTTCAAAATGTATCTGCTGAGAAAATGTGTTTCCATAAATAAGGAGATGTGAATAAGAGTTTTATTTTAGCAACACTACTCAATTCTTTGAACATTTTCTGAGGTACATATAAATAATCACATGGTGATCTATCATCATTTTTAATGACCTACTAGCTAACAGTTCAATTAGGTTTTTCTTCTATTTTGTTGAATGCCACAAAAGGTTCCATAAATGCATATTATTCAGTCATTAGAATCTTTTAATCTCTCTGTTTCATCTAAGAGTTTACTAATACTTTATCAAAATGCTATTAATTAGACCTGTTCCTCTTCCACTTAGAGGTACCTTGTTTGACTTGATAAAAACAAAGTTAGATAATACCTAATAATGCCTTTATGTCATCACATGCTTTTATCATCAAAATCTTGGAGCTACAGATTTAGCTTATTCAGTTTATGGAAATTGCACATTATATAACCTGATTGGTATGAATTATGGCCAGTATTTCTTTTCAAGTCAAGCAGCCAAGTCAGATTTAATTTTCAACACAGCAAACTCACTTGATTTTTCAGTCCATATAAATATGTTAATATTCATGCACATGACAAGCAGCTAACATCTGAATTCTCCAAGTAAGTAGGTAAATAGATGATAGATGATGGTACATACTTAAGTCACGAAAACTTTGCCATAAGTTTGTTTCTGGACAAAATAAGCCAAATCGGTATTTCTTTCTAATACTTTCTTCTGTTTGCTTTCATGAGTGTCTCCCTGAGAATTAATACATTATTTAACAATATTGGGAGATGAAATAGGAAAAGTAGTTAAAAGGAAATTGCCACCATTCCCACTGCTCTACACTAAAGACATCCAAACACATGCCAAAATATTCCAATTCTAACTCTACATTTTTCCATATAAGAATACATATCAGAAACAGAACATAACGTTCCATCCATATACATGTAATTTCATAGATATTTTCATAGCATAGATTATTGATTATCCATGTCCATAAAGGGAGGTAATAATGGGGTAGTGCCAAAATGGTGGTCTAACGACCTATATCAACTTTGCCGTATGATTTCATGATTAAAGTGACTCTAGTACTAATACTCTACTTTTACAAAATCCTTATCATCTTTAAAGTGTTTACTCATCAGTATCAGTCCAGGCACAACCACTCTTGCTCTTTCACAGTGAATGAATTTAATACAGTGAATTTGGTATGTAGCTAATAAGAGAACTAAGAAGCCATGTAAGAGATGGTGAGGCAACTGAGAGAAGGGCAAAAGCTGGAAGCTGCTACCAGACCATGGAAGAGGGACTGTCTGGCAAGAATGCCAACCTAGTGATACTTGTCTTGCCAGAGGTGGGACCATGGAGAAGATGGCTTCCTTATGCAGGCTGGGAGGAGCCCAGCCACCTAGGAGGAGCCCCAGCCACACAAGCCACCTAAAGAAGGAGGAACAGAAGACCAATATCCAGGCTTTCCATAACTCTCCTCATTGAATTTTTAAAGTCTGCTTCCCCTTGGCTAAAACTACAAAGTCAGAAAACAAGGGAACATCTACAGTTTTCTGCAGCACAGGGGAGCAAGTGAAGAGCAGATGCTGGATCAGAGAGCAAGCACTTAAATGACAGGCACAGCATCCGTCCTTTGATTCTTGCAAATACTTTATGACCTAAATGACATATATTCCAAAGATTCTTTGTTTCTTTATTTCTATCTCTATCTCTCTTTTTTTAAAGATAAGGCCATTGGAGTTTGAAAAGTTCAAGCTGCCAAGAAGAGTTGGATCTGAACCTCAAACTTGGGCCTTTTTTCTAGGGCTTTCTCAAGAACAAGACAGAGCTTGATCTACCATTTTAATCTTTCAGGTTTAAGTTTATGGGGGGAAATATGCCTTGTGGACATTTGGGCTTAAAATGAGGAAAGGTGACAATGAAATGAGCTCCATTGCTGCCAGGATACTGTACTGAGATTACTGATGCTGCTTATGAACAGATAACCTAAGTATGGAATTTGTAATTACATGTATGATAAATATCTATAACGTTAAAGAACTTTAGCCAGGACTATCATTCATCTTCCCAGCAGAGAAAGAAAAAGCCAGATTCATTAATGACTTAATGTTGCCCCAGCCTTGCAAGTAGGCATATTCTCATGAGTATTCTCTGAAATAACATAAAGGTGGTTTACTGTAGAGATAGATTGGGAATGATTTCTCTTACAGCCTCTGCTGTAGCTTTTCTCTCTGCAGGATAATACAACAGTCCAGAAGAGAAGAAAACATATCAACAGTAAGAATTCTTAGGCAAGAGCCTATGTGTCCCTGAAAGTGAGTATGTGTGTGTGTGTGTGTGTGTGTGTGTGTGTGTGTGTATAATTGTTGATGTGCGATAACTATTGCATTATTAAATGCACAGCCAAGACTCTATATTGCATAACTTTTTTGCTTTTATCACACATTTTATTCTGACCTGAACTTGGAAATTCTGAATCTTCCCACAGAGAACAAGAAAAAAGAAAATGGCAGACACTTGTTAGCCATTTCTTCCAAATACTGGCTCACCATGCTACAGATCCCAGCAAATTTTATAGTATGATATGATACAGAAATGATTCCTGGCTTTGGACTCCCAGGAGTTGTTAAAAGCAAATATCTGTATTATTTAATATCTTGCCAAGAAGAACTCTTGAAACCACGGGAAGCAGGGAGAAATATCACTGATATTCAGATTTTTTGTCTGTTGTCTGCTCTTGACACTCAAGAGGGGACATTCAGGGAATGTTGAGTTTGTGGAAAGGGTAACACAAACATTGCTGCAATTAATTATAGGCCTTTTTCAGAGCTTTGGGAGCAGAATCCATTGTCAAAAGAGACTGAACTCCCATTGAAGGAAATTAATCCAACATTTTCCCAGTGGTATTTGGGCAATGCACATTTTTTTTGCAATCTAGGGAAAGTTTAGCGTCTCTTACAAATCTGAAACCTGTGAACAGTGAATCAAATTCTGAGAGATGCCTAACCAATTTCTTCTAACGTCATCCAAGAGTGATTGGTGCTATCATTGACAATGATAATAGCATTTATCCAAAGAACAGAAGGAAGCAAAATTATGAACCTCGTGTTTTCCTTTTTAATTAGCAATATTACTTGGGGCTCCATATTTTTTTTTCATTTGCCATGAAGGATACCACACTTTGCGGGCTATTATAAGTCTGCAGCCAGATCTCATTAAATGAGAAGAATGGTTGTTTTCAGTTAAATTTATTCTGCATGGATCAAACCAAATTCCTTTCAGTATTAATTTTCTATTGCTGCTAACAAATTGCCATAAATTTCAATGGCTCAAAACATAACACATTTATTATTTCATAGTTTCTATGGGTCAGGAATCTAGGCATGGGCTAATAGGGTACTGTGTGCTGAGGTTTTCACAATTTGAATTCAAGGTGTCCACCAGACTTTGATGTCGTCTGAGGCTTGGGACCCTCCTCCAGACTCACACGTTGCTGGAGTGGTTCTTTCCTGTGGTTGTATGACTGAGGTCGCAATATCTTTGCTTCCTGTCTGCTGAGAACCACTTTCAGTTCCTAGAGACTGGCCTTCTTATCTCTTGGCTCCCTCATTTACAACATGGCTATTTGTTCTCCTCTGGGTCAGTAGGAGAAAATCTCTGTGACACTCTTTGACTCAGGGGGCCTGGGTAGCTCAGTTGGTTAAACATCTCTCTTCGGCTCAGTCATGATCTCAGGATCCTGGGATGGAGCCCTGCATCAGCTCCCAACCCGACAGGGAGTCTGCTTCTCCCTCTTCCTTACACCTCCCCCCATTCATGTGTTCTCGCATGCATGCACACTCTCTCTCACTCTCACTCTTTTATTTAAATGAATAAATAAAATCTTTAAAAAAAAAATCTGCTCAGACTCAAGGAGAGGAAATTATAGAGAGTGTGCCCACCAAGTAACATCTTTCTTGGAGACTATCTTAGAATTCTATCTACCTAAAGAAGATGTGGTACATATATACAATGGAATACTATGCCTCCATCAGAAAGGATGAATACCCAACTTTTGTAGCAACATGGGCTGGAATGGAAGAGATTATGCTGAGTGAAATAAGCCAAGAAGAGAAAGTCAAGTATCGCATGGTCTCACTTACTTGCGGTGCATGAGGGGCAAAATGGAGGACAGTGGCAGAAGGAAAGCAAGTGGGAACTAGGGTAATCTAGGGAGGGAAACGAAACAACAGAGACTTTGAACACAGAAACAAACTGAGGGACTTGGAGGGAGGGGGGTGGAGGGATGGGAGAGCCTGGTGGTGGGTACTGGGGACACCTAAAGCGTGGAGCACTGGGTGTGGGGAATGGGGAATGAATCTTG